>JAOPHQ010005546.1:35000-39272 GCA_030340625.1 Merluccius polli | reverse complement strand
CCCCCCCCCCCCCCCCCCCCCCCCCCCCCCCCCCCCCCCCCCCCCCCCCCCCCCCCCCCCCCCCCCCCCCCCCCCCCCCCCCCCCCCCCCCCCCCCCCCCCCCCCCCCCCCCCCCCAACAATGGCCGCTACATCAAGAGCATTTTGCTCGGCTATAAATTGCCATAATCGGCAATGTAAAAAGCCAGATCTATCATTTTTTCGATTCCCACTCAATAAGGAGAGCTACTATTCTTAGATCATGATGAAGTTGCCATCTGCTACATGAGCATTTTGGTTTTCGTATCGATTACGTATTACGTATTTTCGTATAGATTACAATTAAGCTAGCATTAGCTAAGAAACAAACCAGTGTTAAATTAGCCTTTGCAATAGTCTTGTCTAACACTAATACTATTAGGCTACGTTTCTACTTGTCGCTTACCTGTAATGTTAAAGGTACTTATGTCAACTGCATGGTTGGCTGAGGTCACTGCAGGTGCACTGTAGCCTATTGATGTTGGTGCAACCAAATTTGATTTAAGTTTAAGATGAGCAAAAATTCATCCAATGACCATAAACACTGTTTAACAAGTAGCCTAAACATTCATTGCAATCATTGCCTTCATTTTGCTAGGTGTCAAATATGGGTGCAGAATAGTAGGAGGCAGGACCTGTTAAATCGGAGCCCAAGCTATCTCAGCACCAACTGCAAGCTCTGTGCGGAGCATTTTGAGAGCAGCCAGTTTACCAATCCCTCAAATAACAGGTTGAACTGGAACACAGTACCGACACTAATAAGTGTCCCCACCCGCCACAAAAAATAACCAGCAAGAGGATAAAAACCAGACAAAAAACAGACACACCACAGACAGGTAAATTCAAAATGTTTACTGTATATTGGGACATCTTACAGGCATAACATATTCCAAGATAAGGTTGTTTAGCAAAAACAGTAGTTTCAAACAGTACCATTATCATTAGTGCAATATTTTTTACATTTTCCAGTCCATGGTCAGATTCCAGCAGACCACACGTACAGCCGGCCTGTTACTGCAGCATACCCGGAGTCTTCATCTGGGGCATCCGTCGCAACTCCTCCACCAAATCCACCAACCAGCTGCACCACACCAACTCCACCAACTACTGTTTTGAGAGTAAACAAATACAAAACACTGTTAAAGAGAGAACGCCTGAGGACATTCAGGTTAAAAAGGCAAGTGCACCATCTTCAAAATGCCAAAAATCAAAAAAATCTCTCACCTGAAACATTGATCCAAGGCGCTGCCAACTTCCTTGAGGAGCCAGCTCTTTCCTTCTTTGCAGCACAGTTGCGCAATTCCACCCATCACTGTAGGCTAAAAGGGAGGAGGTGGACCTACTCGGACAAAGTTATGGCACTCTCCCTATACCACCAAGGCCCACGTGCATACAACTTTTGCCAGAGTGTTTTTGCATTGCCATCCGTGCCTTCTCTGCATAGATGGCTCAGCGGCATTGAAAGTAGCCGAAATGACACCTAGGGACCGACTACGCATAGTAACATTCGATGAAATGAGCCTTAGATCAAGCTTGACATATAACATCAGCACCGACTCAATAGAGGGCGTCGAAGACTTTGGTTCAAAAGGCAAGACCGCAAGAATAGCAAATCATGCCTTAGTCTTCATGGCCAGGGGGTTGACTGCGAGGTGGAAACAGCCGGTTGGCTATTTCCTCTCAAAGGATGCCACCCCAGCACACATTTTGCTTGCATTGCTGAGTGAATGCCTCAATAAAATCAGGGCTATAGGCCTAAACACAACAGTAGTGGTCTGTGACCAAGGTACCAACAATGTGTCCTTGTACACACAACTGGGCATTTCCCCTATAACACCCTTCTTCATGCATTCTGGAGTGAAGGTATTTGCCTTGCACAATCCACCACATCTGCTAAAAAATACTAGATCCAATCTGGAAAAGTATAACTTCAAAATTTCCACTGAACAGTCAAGCAAAAACAATCAAATGGTCATACCTTCAAAAATTCTTTAACATTTTCATCTTAGTGTAAGGATATTTTATGTCACTCCATTCTATTTTCAATGTAGCACCCTTATAGGCATAAGGCTAAGGTCAGTGCCAACACACTCACAATCCACAATTTCATATACATTTACCATATTCAAGGTTCCATATTCAGTTATGTATTTTAGTGTAATCACTTACTGTATTGATGTAACACTAGAGTGAAGAAGAGTAGTGCAGAGACTAGATTACGTTGGTTTATTTACATGTCTAACTCCAGAATGTCCTGTTATGTATAATGAGGATTATCGATATATTTGTGTGATTATGATATGTTAATCTATATTTTCATTGTATGATCCTGTCTTGTAGTTCAGAATCAAGAGGACGTTGTGCACAGATACAGAGCTGTCCTCAAAGAGTTTAGGTGCACCAGGAGCATGAGCCTCAGCTGCAAAACGCTGAATGTGGACAGGAACACCATTGCGTTGAGTGCCATCATTGCTGAAATGATGCTTGCCGCAGAGGGTGAAAACTTCGGGCCAATGCCAGTGTTCACTGAGGGAGACACTGTAAGCAATTTTGCAAAAACCTGCAAGGCCTTCTTAGAGGGCAACACACACAGAAAAAAATAAAAGAAAAATGACTCAGATCTGCTCCCTATTAAATATAAATTCAGGAAGTGAATTTAACGAGATGTTGAACAACCGAAAACAAAAACACAGAACCCTTCAAAAAATCTTTGAATTCGACTCTCAATTGCCAGTTCGAAAAACCCCAAAACTCACAAAAGGACTCTTCCAGCTGAACTCCTTTTCAAAAATGCGTGTTTACCAACATAAACCTCGGATAACTACAATTGTAACTAAAAGTGGTGGGTAATAGAAGAGGTGTTTCTTAGAATTGGTTGCCTACTTTCCTAGGAAGTACGCAATTAAATCCGAGTTATTACCAACCTAAAACAGTCACAACTACACGGTACTTAGTTGAGTTGATGGGTAATAGTGGAGGTTTTTCTTAGTATTTCAGCTGTAGTTCCTCTGCATTCACCTTCTTATTACCAGTGGTAATTACCCAATAATATACTATTATTTACCATATAATAGTGGAGGTTTTTCTTAGTATTTCAGCTGTAGTTTCTCTGTGTTTACCTTCTTATTACCAGTGGTAATTACCCAAAAATATACTATAATTTACTATGATTTACCATATATTTAACGGGTAAATACTTAGTAATAAGGGGACTGTAAAAGGAAGGGTTACCAAAATCGTTTGAGAACCAGTGTCTGCTTAAAGGGCGTCTTTGCTGCACGATGGGATCATTCAACTTCTCTATTCTCCTTCATTCATTTATTTCTTCTATTCCATATCTGGACTGTTTTTGGGTCTTACTTAACTCTACTTCTAACATAACTGGAAATACAGTAAGGACATATCGAAGTTGAAATGAGTAAGTTCGATTGTTTTTTATACTTAATTCAGATTCTTATTTAATTCAGATTCTTACTTTGAGATTCTTCCTTTATTCTTATCGTCTCTTGTGTGATTTGTGATGTTCCTTCAACGTTTGCCGCTGAAGTTCCCCCCCGGGATTAATAAAGTGTGATCGTATTTTACCTTAAAGTAAAACAATTTAAAATCTGGTTGGACCAAATGACTAAGAACATAACGTCTATGAATTGCAAGGAAGGGGGAGGATGTCACAAAAATACAGCTGCCCAGAGCCCATCAGAGAATGTATTTTACAGTACAGTCTGAGTCAGCTCACACACCCAGCTCTGCTGCCTATCTGTCTGAGGTGGCTGAAGGGTGGTGGTGGTGGTGGTGGTGGTGGTGGTGGTGGTGCTGGTGGTGGGAGAGGTCAGTAGCCCAGCTCTGACCTCTGAGGGTCCATTTCTCTGACGGACATTTGTCACTCTGTGGAGGGCCGTGTGCACTAATAGATTATTGACCACCTCAGCAGTCTCATCACTCCACCAAGCACACGTCCCACCGCTGCAGTCTTTATCACCACACAGGAGGAAAACACACACGTTAGTGCGTTAGAGAGACAGTGTGTGCATGTGTCTGTGTGTGTGTGTGTGTGTGTGTGTGTGTGTGTGTGTGTGCGTTTCAGTGAGGGAAAGAAGGAATAGTGTATAAAAACGTGTGTGTGTGCGTGCGTGCGTATACATTGAAGGCGGATATCTATATAACGCAGTAGTCGCTTGTACTGCGTCGCATATGTGAGTAAAACTGTGAAATGCCTCTAGGATTCAAAACACCTGTCACAAAGAAATGGATGGCT
>JAOPHQ010005546.1:17500-30000 GCA_030340625.1 Merluccius polli | reverse complement strand
TATATGTATAAATGCATGATTTTGTGTGAAAGTGTGTATCATTTTTTTTCTAATAACTGGTCAACCCAGCTTTGCGTGTGTGTGTTTGTGCATGCAAGCATGCATGCGTGCATGCGTGTTTGTGTGCACGAGCGTATGACTGCGCGCGCGTCTATGTATCGCTCTTGTCCGGGTGTTTACACGTGTATGCGTGTATTTCTCTTTGAAAAACAACAAGAGAATAAAGCCGTAAGATAAAAATACACTTTCAAGGGAGAGACAAAAGGGCTCACAAACGACCCCATTTGCATGAGTCGATGCTCTATTTGTAATTTTCATAATTAGCCGTATAGCTCTCACAATCTACAACAACGCCCCCTTCATACCCCCCCTGCCATTTCCCCTGAATGGTATCCTCCTCCTTAAAGATTAATTGGAGCCGGGATAAAACAAAATGGTTCCCAGGGGGTGGCACACTGTTTGTTATTCATGTGGGTCTGAAAACGGCAACAGTAAATCCTCTAAGTTGTTGTTAAGCTGGGGATATTACCATATGTGTGCCATTTCCATAGACTGACAGCTCCCTCTGGATCAACTGGGACCTATTGATCTCCTCGCACTCCATTTCAAGTTAATTGTGCTTGAAATGAGGTCCACACTCCCAGGCACACCTTGTGTCGGGGAAAAGGTGGAGATTCATTTTTATTTGGCAGGATGTTGATATCAGAGCCATAGGATGCGTTCCATATTTAGCGGGTGTTTATCCCGGAGAAGCCGTTTCTCTTGGCCGTGATTGGTCGAACTCGTCTAACGGATGATATGTTGGAGCATGCTTAAGTTGTGTGCTTTCTCCTCGACGGAGATCTGGCGCCAACGCAAAATTCAGGAGGAGGAAGACGCCGTTGTTTCACATCCAGAGAATAGGCTGGAAGAGAAAGGGTTGCTTTTGTAAAATGAGTGTACAGTATGTTTTTATAACCTTACTCGTAAAAAAAGGGAGATGAGGACTACGAAGACATAAATGTAACCAATGTTATTTAAAATGGGAAAACAAATTTCCACAAAAGGTCTAATTGAACACAAATTAATGATTTTATGCGATGCTGGTGGCAGAGGTTTCATTGTGTGTGTGTGTGTGTGTGACTATACGTGCCTTTGTGTGTGTGTGTGTGTGTGACTACATGCCTTTGTGTGTTTGTTTGTGTGTGTGTGTGTGTGCATGCCTGTGGGTGTGTGTGTATGTGCGTGTGTATGCCTGGGTGTACGTGTGTGTGTGTGTGTGTGTGTGTGTGTGTGTGTGTGTGTGTGTGAGTGCGTGCCTGTGAGTGCGTGTGCCTGCGGGTGTGTATGTGCGCCTGCGTGCGTGCCTGCATGTGTACGCCTGCGTATGTGCGTGTGCGTCGTTGCTGTGTGTGTGCGCGTGGCTGAAGGCTGGACACCTGGGGTCCCGGCGCTATAATTCCCTCCAGAGCGCAGTGTCTCTCCAGTTTAACTACACCGAAAAACTCCATAAGTTTGGAATGCAAATGAGCATGTTACATTAAGTCACACCAGCTCATGCAGAGAGAGTCGGCTTCCTCGCTAAGTGGCCTTCATTTTCCCCGATACAAAAACAAGCAGACACACAAACAAACGCCCGCGTCGACTCATTTGTGGTGATGATGAAAATAAAAATCTCAAATGGACTAAGATTTAAAACGCTAGTTATGGAAATGTTTGTTTTCTCTAAAGCGTCTCATTCTGGGTCTGATTCCTCGCCAGTAAAAAAAAAATAAAACAATAAAAATCTCTTCTCCACAGACTCCTCGCTGTGACACCAGGGCAGGTGTTGTAGGTGAAAACGCGAGCGTAAGACCGGAGCCCATGTCTTTGTGTGTGTGGCTATTGCAGTACAGTACAGTACAGTATAATCCGTGTCGTGACTGTGTGCAAATCGGATTACAACCTGAGGAGATATGTGTGTGTGTTTCTCCCGCTCGTCCCGACAGCTTGTCAGGAGCGGTTTGAGGGTTTAAATTTCCGAGGAATTAACCAAAGTACAACCTCATTAGGCGAAAAATAAGAGGGGGTAAAGAAAATATCAAGTTAAGCTCCATTACAGCCTGAATACTGCCACTCTGTCTGATTAAAGCTCTCCATCTCAAACGGCGTGATAATCCTGCGCTGGAAGTCCCGTGGACACATTTCTGGAGAAACATTTCTTAAATCTTAAGTGAAAAGAAAACAACTGTCATCTCCGAGCCAGTGGTTCTCAAAGTGGGGTCCGGGGGGCCGCGGGGGGCCATGGCATTTGGCCAAGGGGTCCGAAATCAAGAATACCAACTACATCATCAGCTCCCCGACAAATGAAATAAAAGTGTGATGTCGATGCTATTTTTGTAAAACTCACAACCGGGAATACATTTTTGAGGAATAAACAGGAATTCAAAATTGACTCAAAATCTAAATGTCAATTAATTTATTCATGTTTTTATCGGTTACGTTCTCAGCTTACCCCGACAAATGTAATAAAAAGATGTGTAGCGGAGTTGAGGCTCCAGTTGTAAAACTCAAAAAGCCAGGACCAGAGCATGAACACAGAAATCACTCAAAATCGAAATCAAATAAATGTATTCAATGTCTTTAGTTATATAAAATAAATCCTGTGTTCTTTCTCTCTGACCTGTATCGGTTACACTCTCAGCTTACCCCGACAAATAAAATAAAAAAGCTGTGTAATGGGGGACATTAGAGGGGCCCTAAAGTGTACAAAGGCAGGATTTAATTTGCATGGCAGATTAGGACCACTGGTGAGACCGCCGCCTCGGGGGGCAAAGTCAACCTTTTTTGTTCCAATCTCTTTTATGCCCTTTATTAATAGGATCTGGTCTACTTCCAATCCATTAAGTCCATTGAGTCAATCCATATATAATCTGATTTGAAATCCGGCGTGAAAATGCTTAACCTGTGGCTAAGGGGTGCCATGCTGGGGTCCCCCCCCCCCCACCACCACCAGCTTGTTTCCTGCTGTTAGGGAGACTCTGTAGAAGGGGATGAAGCTGTACTGGGGAACAGAGATGCTGCTTCTGTTGAGGACCATATACTGCCTCTGATCTCTCTTTTGAAGATGGATGAACCGGTGTTGTATTTTCATTCATCTATGTTCTGTGTATTAATGCCATCATCCATCCATAGCCATGTATGGTGATGCTATCATTACAGGCTCATTGTGTTAAATTCACAGCGGACACTGAATCATGGGAACAACAGTGTTGTGCTGTTCTACTCATCGACCGTGTTGGCGTGCACGTGTGAGTGTGTGTGTGTCTGTGTCCAGTGCAATGCCCATGGTGTGCATTTAAAGAAAAAGAAAGCAGGAGGAGGAGGAGGAGGAGGAGGAGGAGGAGGAGGAGGAGGAGCACCATTAGTATAACACACAAAATCAAAAGCATGGAATTTTCTCTTGGGCTACCTATTTCAAAATCCCTTAAGGTGGGAATGGGTGAGAGAGGGCGACAGAGAGACAGAGAGACAGAGAGCAAGAGCGAGAGGGAGAGAGGGAGAGAGAGAGACTCAACATCGCTGGAGGCTTTTTGGTCTCTGCCCTCTGTGCACCGGTCTGGCCGGGGCCAAGTTACGCCTCAGTGCTCTGGCTAGCCTCAGCTTTACACACACACACACACACACAGCTGGGGTGACCAGTTATTAGACAGAGAGAGAGAGAGAGAAAGAGAGAGAGAGCCGAGAACATGCTTTCACAAAATGCTTGCATTTATAAATATATTTACACAGTCTAAATCTCACTTGACAAGCCGAACCTATGGACCTGGGACGGCTATTTGCCTGACAGGTCAAAACTGTGGATGAAATGAAGTCAATCTGAAGGGGAGAGTGCACACAATCAGGGACGTTTTCATTGTGCCTCGCATCCAATCATTTTACAATTGCGTACACTTATTTTTTAAATGTGCTCACACCGAGATGTTGCCGTCAAAACCTGAGAATAAAACAACCGCATGTAATCTTGCGTTTCCACTTTGATACGTGCGTTGTTATTCAATGCGCCCGCAGGGACTTTTTATATTAATATTACTGAATGTAGTTTTTTTTTTGTCCCCCAACGCGATACGGAAATGAATAATACCTGTAGTTGTTTGAAAAAAAAAAAAAATACTGTGTTGTCAACCCTGACGTACATCTGCAAACCCCCCCCCCCCCCCCCACACACACACACACACACACACACACACACACACACACACACACCTCCCCCTCCCACATCTTATTAGCACGCGTGCTAACGCTAGACGCAACAATGTTTTGCCAACAGTTCGTGAATTACCACTCGGGGGAGGTCTTAGCACCACGCCTCCCCGCCTCACAACACACACGTAGGCCCACTGGGGGTGGGGGGGGGGGGGGGGGGGGGTGGGTGGAGGAAAACACAAGACAACATAACATAACAGTGCTGATCAAAGCCGCTGATCCCGCCTGTCTCTACACAGACGCACGGGGGCCGCCGTGAAGTCGAGGGCCGACGGGCTTTGAGAGGGAGGCGGTGGATCCCGGAGACGTTTGCCCATCTCTGGTTAGTTAAAACAGCAGCGCCGCCGCTGCTCTCTCCCCCCCCCCTCTCTCTCTCTCTCCCTCTCTCTCTCTCTCTCTCTCTCGCTGTCTCCAGCCAGCTCAGCTCATGTGCTCGTCTGCCCGTCCTGACAACGTCACTAGGAGGCAATGAGAGGCTAATGTGTACGTTAGCCTAGCGCACGGCGGCGGCGGCGGCGAACAAGCATATAGATGAGCAGAGATATGCGATATTGCTTATCCAATCCCATACACATACACACACACACACACACACACACGGGCATACACACAATGACATGCACACATCAATGTATACACACACACATATTCATAAGGCACACACACAACCAAAGACAAGCACATGCACGCGTGCACACACACACACACACATCCACCGACTACTCCCATGCAGCGTGTGTGTGTGTGTGTGTGTGTGTGTGTGTGCGGAGAAGTTGAGATGTTGCTGTTTAATTTGTAAAACAGAGCTGAGAGGAGAAAGGGGGCCTGAGAGAGAAGCAGGCAATTAGAGGCTCTTCTTCCTGAGGACTTGACTGTGTTCCCGTTCAGCCTCACACAATGATTCATGTCAGAGGATTTGTCACCTTGCACAGGGGCCTTCACACTGAGCCTTTCACAACACGCACAATAGGGAGAAGGAGGAAAAAAAATAAAAGAAGGGGGCCCTCGAAAAAAAAAAAAAAAAAAAACTAAACACAAAAAAAAACTAAAACGCACAATCCTCCTGTGAGGATTTGGTTTGGTTGTGTGTGTGTGTGTGTGTGTGTGTGTGTGTGTGTGGGGGGGGGGGGGGGTGGGGGGGTGGGTTATATAACTCCCCAATTATCAAAAAACTTCTTCCTCGCTCGCAGCCCTCCTCCTCCTCCTCCTCCGTCTGTTTGTAAGACTCACAGAATATCTCGCAGTGCCACTGAAGAGTGTATAATGCCTGGTGTGTGCCCACATGACTGGCGAAAACACTCCTTTCTGCCCCGCTGCGTCACCCCCCACCCACCACCACCACCAACACCACCCCCCCCCCCCCCCCCCCCCCGCCTACCACCAACACCCCCCCCACCACACACACACACACACACATTACTACTACTACCACCACCACCAGCACCTCCTTCTCCTCCCCCCATCCAACACCACCACCAACCCCACCCCACCATCATCCACCACCACCAACACCACCCCCCCCCCCCCCCCCCCAGGGCAGCATAATGGCGGTCTTGGGGCTCTGGAGGCTCAGAGCAGGCCTCGCTTTAACAAAGCCGGAGAGGTTTGCAGCAGAACGAACAGGAGAGTGCGTTTGCGAGCCACTTGCCAAAAACTAATTTCCAGGAGGAGAGAGAGTGGGCTTTTCTGTGGGACACAGTGGCAGCGGCATGACTGTTTCGGGGGTTTAGATATCTCGGAGAGAGGGTGGGTGGGTGGCTGGGGAGAGGGGGAGAGTGGAGGGGAAGGATGCATGGGTTTTGTGTGTATGTGCCCAGAGAGTTGCGCGCACGAGAAAGGAGAGAAAGTTCACAAATTGCTGCTGGTTTTTTTTTTGGCAAATACATTTTCCCCCGAAAGAAAGATTTTTCTGAAAAGTTTCCATGAATATGTTTTTTTCTTTTTTTGTTGTTGTGCTCTATCTTCACACTTTGCTTTGCTTTGATGTTTTTGTATCACTCCACTTAGTAATAAAATAATTAAAATTAGCAAAATTGTCCTAAAATATAGAAACGTTAAATGCATACCATCAACTGACTTCTTTGTACTTTACTTATGGGTTCTGCCGTCATCTATACTTCCTCACTCACCCTCCTTCCTCTTCCTCCTCCTCCTCCTCCTCCTCCTCCTCCTCTCTCATCCCACCGCTCAAAAAAAAAAAAAAAAAAAAAGGAATCCACCTTCAATTCCCCCAAGCCCCCCGCCCCCCCCCACCCTCAGTAATGTACCTGTTTACCTGTTGGGTGGTCTCGAGCCGGGCTAAACTAAAGCCCCCAGTCCCCGAAATCTAAGTGCAGAGTAGCCGCTAATCCGATTTCAGGAAACAGCCTACACCACCAGCAACCACCCCCCCCCCCCCCCCCCCCCACCGCCCTTCCACTTCCCCAACCCCACCACCACCACCACCTCTTCTCCCGGCTTCTCCCTCCCTCTCCACCGTCTCTCCTCCCCTCTGTGAGAGGAGCAGGCGAGGGAGAGAGAGCAAGAGAGAGTATGAGAGACGGAGACGGAGGCCAAGTTTGGGACGAAGAGGAAGTAACCCGCCACAGGAAGTAAAATATCTGCGTGTATCTGCGTCCAAACCGTTTAATTAATAAAACAAATACAAGTGGAGGGACCCAAGGCGCGCCTCACCCACCCCACTCTGCCCCTCTCCGGGACGGCGCTCAGGAGCCCAGGCATAAAGCAGTGTTTCATGATGCTGGTGGGTGGGGGGGGAGGGTGGGGTGGGCCGGGCTTATCTTGGCCTCTGAAAGTATGTGAGACATGCCAGCTAACAAAGGAGCGTCTCTGGGCCGGCTGGCCGGGGCGAGCGTATCCCTTTCACATCTCTATGGCTTTGCTTATTGGACAGACTCTGCGGAGGTTTTCAATGGCGGAGGTCTGCACCTGGGGAAGCGGGCGAGAGACCACCACCACGACACGGTGTACGGATCGAAGGGATGTGTATATATATATATATTTGGCGAAACCCACTGTTTTAATACACGGAGTCGATGTGTTTGAGGGGGATTATTAGTTATTGATGGAAAAGCTTTGTTTTGATACTTTGCCGCTGTAAATATTGTTGCTTTTTGTTTTTACTGTAAATACTGTTACTGTTTTTGCACAATCCAGTAGAGATTGCCACTTTCATTTCACTGTACATCCCGTATGTGTACGTGACAAATAAAGTTATTGAATCTTGAAATGAAAGACGATACTATTATACATATTCTTCACGCAGATAACAAAAGAAAATAATTGCATACATTTTTTTTGCACTTCAAACCCAAAAAAAAGAAAGCGTCTTTCGTGTTCTTCAATCTAGTACATGACTTGGACCCAGCACAACGGTATACTGTGTGTGTGTGTGTGTGTGTGTGTGTGTGTGTGTGTGTGTGTGTGTGTGTGTGTGTGTGTGTGTGTGTGTGTGTGTGTGTGTGTGTGTGTGTGTGTGAGAGAGGCAGCGTGTGGACCAGATGTATGAGTGTGGAGACTGGAGCATCGCTGCTCACCCTGAGGAAAGTATGGCCTCCGCTGGCCAAACAGGGGCAGTACAACCTGGAAGAATCCCAGGACCAGACCTCTGTCTGTGGGGAACACCCGGCCATGGAGCAGACAAGCTCCACAAAAACGATTTAAAAAAAACAATGTTTTTTATTTTAAAATTATTAAAATAAGTGTATTAATTATTATTATTAATGATTAATTTTTGTTATTTATTTCACTGATATTGTCGTGTTTTAAGAAATAAAAAATAATACAAATACTTACATTTAATAGCAAGGCAGTTCCACGGAAGTGATAATACACTGTACACACGTGCGCACAAACACACACATGCATAGAGACAAACACACACACACACACATAACAAACACAACATACTTGATACTGTACACCAGGAATAGATACATGCGCGCACACACACACACTCAAAAACAAACACGCACGCACACATGAATACAATACAACAAACATTGATACTGTACACCAGGAAAACGTGCATGCACCACGCGCACACACACAAACAATACTTGATAATGTACACCGGGAAAACATGTATCCCACCCCCACCCCCCCCCCCACACACACACACACACCCTAGAGCAGAAGACATGAGGGTGCACCAGTAACAATGGTGTTAGGACAGGCGTGTGCGTGACATGGGAGGATTGGTGTCGGCGTGTCACAGATGATCCCTGGTGCTTCGGCAGACAGAAGAGACCCTGAGGGCTCTGCTCGCTGGGAACGCTCCATACGGCATCTGTCACACACACACACACACACACACACACACACGGGTGGGTGTATGTGTGTGTGTGTGTGTGTGTTATTGTGTGCCTGTATGTGTGCAGGTTGGTGGTTGGGGGGCATGTGTTTGTGTGTGTGTTTTCCATAGCAGTCAGACGGATGCAAAAGAGTCATCATGATGCTCATCTTTGCTACCTGCTGCCTTCAACAGGTATACACACACACACACACACACACACACACACACACACACACACACACACACACACACACACACACACACACACACACACACACACACACACACGTAAGTCCTTCTGTCCACACAAAAACACACTAACCTCACTCCTTCCGTCAACACATTCACATTCGCATGCACACACACACACACACACACACACACACACATTAACTGCCGTCTGTCATGCCCCCCCCCCGTTAGATTGCTCGCTGCTATTGTGGCTACCTGGCTGATTAGACTCAATTCTTCAAAGCCCCTCTTGTGTGTGTTTATCAGCGCAGTGTTTAACAACGGGTCACCCCCGCCCGCACCGCCGCTCCGGTCACGGATGACCCCGGCGGTGGTGCAGACTGCCAGGGGTTGGATGGCACTATAAACGGCCACTAAAGAGTGTGTGTGTGTCCAGGTGAGCGCTTACACTGTCACACAAACAAAAGGTAAACAAGGGGGGACTTTGTCAAGGGGCTCAATCTTTTTCTCCCGATTGTGACTCCTGTCCTCGGGTTACTTTTTTTTTTATTTTATAAAGGGGGCGAAGCTTTACGACCGCGGCGAGGGAATTATCTCGTGTGTATCGGCATGGCGGTGCGTGAAATCAATATTTTCTCTCTTTTTTTCGTATCGGCCGCAGGGTAGAATGGAGAAAAGAAAGGAGACTTCATTTGTGGTTTGTTCTATCGTGTATTTATTTAACTTAAATTTATTTTCTTGCCCCGTGTGTGTGTGTGTGTATCAGTATTTATTATCGTTTGTTTCATCGCCCGACATAAAAGTGAAAATTGTTGTTGCCACGCATGTTTTAGGAGCGGAGGAAAGCGTGTCGTTACTTGTATCGATGTGGTGTATTTGTTTTCATAAATCACAATTTGAGCAAATCATTTTGATATGTGTTTTTTATCAAACTATTGACGGAGGAAGTGTCGGAAAAACAGGCAACGCTGTCGGTAAAAAGTGTCAATATAGATACTGTTGATCTGATAATACACTTATATTTGTTTTCAATGTGTTGAGTTTGATGTGATTTGATATATCAGGTGCTTCACAACCACACACACACACACACACACAACTTCATAAACTTTACCAACACTTTACAAGGCTATCAACCTCGATAAACACTGACCCCCAAAAGAAAAGAGTCAACTTCCCTAACTGCTAAAGCGTGCTCAGTGTGTGTGTGTGTGTGTGTGTGTGTATCAGGCAACCACTAAAAGTCCTGAAGCAGCACTTCTGTAGTCTCTGTCCAGAGGACCCTCTCGAGAAGGAGACAAGGAGCTCCATCCGTCTGTCTCCCTAACAGACAGACACACACACACACACACACACACACACACACACACACACACACACACACACACACAGTGTAACCATTTCAGAAAAGCTTGGTTTTCTTAGTGTCTCCTCTCCTATGCGTCTTTCAAACAGTCTGAGAGGCGAACGGGGGCTGAAAAGCCTCACTCCCCATTAGCAGGAGGTGAATGGCCCTTCTGTGAGCAACTGTTTATAAGAGGAGGAGGAGAGGGGGGGGGGGGATGAAAGAACCTCTCCACTTCCACTCCTCCTCCTCATCCTCCTCCTCCTCTCTTCTTCTCCTACTTCAGTCCGATTAGGGAGCTGACTCTTGTGTCTGGAGGAGGTAAAATGCTTATAAACGACGGGGCTGTGGAGAGTACCGCTCAACGCCCGTTACTGGAACTGATGCCTCTGTGTGTGTGTGTGTGTGTGTGTGTGTGTGTGTGTCTGTCAACAAGGAAGTACAGCGGTCTAGCCTCTACTAGAGCACATGTACATTGTCAACTGTTGAATGTGATACGCATTTACACTATGCAGCTGATTTGATGGACTGTAGACGTGACATGAAATATAAAGGTCTTATCATTCCATTATAACTATTTTATTATGTATTACGTCTCTTTTATGTTTTAAGATGTTCTTTATGTGGAGTTCATGTTTTTGTGATGTTTTTATGTGAAGCAAGGGAGTGTGGCACTGTGCCCAAGACAAATTTCCCCGGGGACAGTAAAGTTTACTCTACTATTAACAATTTTAACAATGTTTCATTTTTAGCAATTATATTAAATACCATTTCAACTTAGAGACGCTCAGGTGGCATTATAATAGTCAAACTACTGAAATGACATTACTACTTAACCTATGTATTATTTTTACATTCATCACTTTTATCCAAAGAAACTAGTGCTCAATGACATTGACACCGACAGGTAGGCGGCTGACATTGGGGCGGCTGACATTGGGGCTCAAACCCAGTAACTTTGGGGATGGTGGTGGTGATGGTGATGGTGATGGTGGTGGTATTGGGTGGTGGTGGCGATGGTTGTGGTATTGGGTGGTGGTGGGGTTAGTTACTTTACTACTGGCTCATTGGTTCCTTGCCGGCTCCTGGCCTCTGCCTGCGTCTGAGTAAATACTACATGGTCGGTTAGCAGGTGAATCCATGCAGACGCGAGGTGTCTGCAGCCCCAGTACACACCCACTGGAGCCTGCTGGAACCGGCTGCAGCCTCCTGCCTGTCAGCGCTGCCTGGGAGTCCATTCTCTCTCTACTAGTGTGTTTGTGTGTGTGGTACTATTGTGTGTGTTTGTGTGTGTGGTACTATTGTGTGTGTTTGTGTGTGTGCTACTATTGTGTGTGTTTGTGTGTGTGTGTTTGTGCAAACAATTTGGTATAGCTAAATTGTGTGAATAAAGTGCACCCAAAAAAACCGCCTGACTCAATTTCATTGCAAACAACGTCAATAACAAAGACAAACAAGCCGTCATAATCACCATTCTGGAGTTTAACAAAACTTTAAAGCGGGCAACCCGACGAGGTGAAGTGTGTAAACAAAGAAACTGGAAGAGAGGAGGTTTGTTTGCCAGGGAGTCGGCGGGTGAGAACACAATAGCTCTCCTTTCAAAGACCGGTAACCGTAGCCGCTAATAAAGTTACTGGCTGCGAATAAAGAGCCGCGGCGGCTCAGGTTGAGTCTCCACCAACAACACGCTCCCAACAGCCACACACATACAGGTGTTTTGTTGTGTTATGTGTTGTTATATTGTTATTTTTGTGTTATGTTTCATGTTTGTGTATTATTTATTTTATGTTACGTTTTGTTAAGCGTTTTGTAATATTTTGTTGTGTTACATTATTGAATTATATGTGTTATGTTTTGTTGCATGTAATGTTACGTAAGCCGTTTGCCGTTTTATTGTTGTGTTGTTATGTTATTAGGCCCATGTTATGTTGTAGGATGTTTTTTCTACATTATTCCTCAGATAGGCCTACCGTGAATGAGTCAAACTTTCCATGATGCTGAAGAAACACTGTAAGACTTTAATCCTCGACACCAATTATAAAAGTCAGTAGCAGTGTTTCCAACAATAAGTCATGGATTATTCAGACACATTTGAAGAAACCAAAAATCCAATTGGAGAGAAAATTGTATTATTATTAGCCCATTACTTCCCGGGATTACTGTAAAAGTTCCCAACTTTAATTAAAGATAACATTTTTATTTTTGACCATTTGACCTGATTGCCAGCAGCATCTTCCCTGACACAAAAGCACCTGTTTATTAGTTACCTCATCAGCACCAGTCAAAAGTTTAAGCATCGTCACGTGACTATGGGGGACCTCTCCTCCCCCGTTGCTCGGGGTCGCGACCCCGGCTCTTTATTTTCCCCGGCGCTGTTGGCTTAATGAAGTAACAACAAGCCCGGCCCAGGGCTCATTTGGAGTGGCACTTCCTGGCCCCTCTTGT
>JAOPHQ010005546.1:0-15000 GCA_030340625.1 Merluccius polli | reverse complement strand
GATACAGGACCAGGCTATCAGGCCATTTATGAGGTGCTATTGGCTCAACACACACACCTGTCCTATCGCAAAGATGAGACAACCACTCACACACACTCACCTGTCCTAGCGCAAAGAGGACACTAGAGCTGAGCGATATGGTAAATTGCGTATTGCGATTATTTTCACACATATTGCAATTGCGATATGATTCACTATTAGTGGGAATGATCATTTTGCATCACAATTTTCATTTTCAGTAAAAAAAAAGAGCTTAAAATCACGATGTGACATTTGTTGGGGTCGGTACCAAACAAACATGTTTTGTTACATCTGGAGAAAAAAATTGGAGGCCATCTCTGCAGCACTACAGTACTTCATTTAAAATGCCGTTTTAAAGTTACATTTACACATTTTACCCTTATCAAAATATTGCAGCTCCTGCAATTTGGATATTGCACTTGGCCATATTGCGATTTCGCTAATAGTTTGAGACAAAGTTTGAGACAAAACTTACTTTGCAGCTTAATGTTATGTATATAAAAGTACATGTGATTTATACGTTAATATAATACATTTACTTTTAGATATAAATGTACTTTAATATCTAAAAGTACATCTGTTATGTTAAAGTACATTATGTTAAAAGTACATTTATGTTACCTTCACATATATTTGAGTACGTATAAATGATCATTCATATTTATTTGTTACAATATGTTGTGGGTTTCTCTGGGCAAAAGGCACATATTTTTACAAGGACTGCATTGAGCTAAAGGTATATTGTTATTATATGCAACACAAATTCCCTCTACCACAATATAAAATAAAAACTGCCTCATACAAGAGACACTATAGGCATACCGTTTGCTGCTGTGTTATGTTGCCCAAACTTTATAGACCCTATACAAGTCTATACAACTGAACGCCTTTATGAGTGAGTGAGTCTAGAGAATGTCTCTCGCCCAGCACTGCCAAGCATCTTCCCTCGTGTGTGTGTGTGTGTCTGTGTCTGTCTGTCTGTCGGTGTCTGTCTGTCTGTCTGTATGTGTCTGACTGTGTATGTGCCTGTGTGTGTGTCTGTGTCTGTGTGTGTCTCAGAACAAGTGAAAACAAGAGAAAACAAGTGTTTGCAGCGAGCCCCTGGTGACCCATAGAGAATATGTCAGGACTGAGCTTATATTTATCGTCTGACTGGGCTGGGTGGAAACTTTGACAAGAGCAAAACTGTAAGTTGGTTGTTTTTTTTCCCCGTCTGTGGCTCTTAAATATATCTCTTCCAGATATCTGCTTTACAGCTTTTGGTATGTGTGAAACCGGTTTGAATAAGTGAGACGAAATGTGATGTGATGTACATTTCATCAATGAAATGACGTGTGTGTGTGTGTGTGTGTGTGTGTGTGTGTGTGTTTTATTAACATTTGACATTATGCATCTGATCAATAGATTTCCTAAACATTTCATCACTACACATTTTCAAACATACCAAAAGATATCTCAGTCAAAGAGGAGAAAGTAACCATGTCATTGTGCGAGTTGTTTCAGTTCCCCGTGTTGTGTGTCCACTGCACCAGACGATGTTGTGTAGAAGTGAGGAGGACTCCGGTGAAGAGTCTGACTAAGATGAATGTGTGTTGACCCGGAGGTACGTAGCAGTGACTCGCCTCGCGGCGCTACAACACAAACCCTCTCTAGAGCTTCCTGTGCACCCAGACAAGGACACACACACACACACACACACACACACACACACACACACACACACACACACACACACACACACACACACACTTATATTATAGACAAAAGTTACTCTTTGAATAATTATTCAGTAAATGACTCAAGCTTGGAAAGCGTATATCCTAGGGGTAATACTATGGATTTGTTTAATTTTAATTTCCACACAAAAAGTACGACGATATATATCCATATATCTATACAAGCAATTAGAGCTAACTCATCTTTCCATTAGCTCTAATTGCTTATATAGATATTTTTCTCAGGAGTATATATTTTTTATGGACTAAAGATTGGGCGTAACTGACTTGATGTAACCGTCTATGGCTCTAATACACTGAAAATGTCTTAAATTATCATGTCTCTTCCCTTACTAGTCCAATAAAATGCAATCCCACAACAACTGTTCCACCATCTTTGCGGTGATTTGAATGAAACAAACTGAACAGCACACCCTTGAATGGCACACACACCCTTAATCCGCTCCGAGTAAACACTCACTTTGAATAACCACAATAAAACCACATACTTAAATCACATGAATACCAGCCAAACTGTGGATTCAAATTGTGAAAAGTATGTTTTCTTTTCCTATTCATATCATTATTCTTTCAGCCGCGGAAATAATCAAAACAAATGACATTGTGTGTGCGAAAGAAGAGACACGAGAGAGCCCAGGATGGAGGAAAAAAAAAGAGAAAAAAAGGAAAGCTATTTTCACAACAGATGTTTCTACAGAGGGGGGTCTCCTCTCTGCTGAGCAGTCTCACACATGAGGGACCCCCAAAAGCTTCACGGAAACGTCCAGAAAACCAACATGTAAATTTGTAACTGCCACGTCTCAAACGGCTAGGCTTAATTATTTCTTTTTGTGTCGTTTTGTTTTTTTCCGTACCCTAAATCTAAGCTAAACAGGTGGTTACCCAGCATTTGTTTTGTACATGTATACAAATACACCGTTTTAAAAAGGCCAGCGACAACATAACTTCACATTTAACAAAAGCAAGTTTAACATAAACAAAAAAAAAAAGGCAACATCATTATCTGTTATCATAAAATGATAAGTCTTTATTGATCCGCAAAAGCTGTACTATTGACAACAAGACGGAGTATGTCGGAGGAGCAATACATCATTTTTTCCTTTTGGCCTTGGTTCACTTCATCACTTCAGGTGGGGGGGGGGGGGGTGAGGAGGTGCTGTGTGTATATAATAACACGTGTTGTTCTTTATCCCCCCCCCCCCCCCCCCTCCCTAGATCAATGGTAACGCGAGGAGGCCACACAAGATGGATGCCGTGGTCAGGTTAACCTATCGACTGCAGAACAGAGACACACTGACCGAGACGACATTCACTCAGTCTGCTCTATTGTACTTCAGCCGGTGTGAGTAGCAACAACCTATTTACCAGCGGATCCATTTATTGCAACCTGTTTCCCCGAGCATACCTTGGTTTAGTACAATTTTTAGACGAGGCAAGTTTATTTATAGCGCACCCTTCCTAAATAAAAGCCATTCACAGTGCTTTGCATGTGTAGGAATCACAATTAAAAACACTCAAAGGACACTCATTAAAATACAATTAAAGACGATCAAAATGTCTGCAAAAGTGTACGTAGTCCCACAGTTGAATTGTACTTTGTATTTAATTAAGACAGAGCGTTTTTTTCTTACCGTTATTCGTTGGTGGTGTTACTTACCAGGTTTTCCTGTTAACTGGAGGTCCTGCAATATCTGCCTGTAGGCCTGCACTCGCTATGAACTCCTTGGCTGGTCAGGGAGGCGGTGGAGGAGGAGGTGGAGGTGGTGGAGGAGGTGGAGGATGAGGGGGTGAAGGGGCACTCCAGGCAGCCTGGGGGACAACATCCTGGAGACAAGAGCACAGGAGGCAGACAGCAGGGCAGGCTCTCTCTCTCTCCCCGACACAGGTGGCCCGGATCCGGATCAGATCCGCCTGGCCCAGGGACCCCAAGCCAAGCTCTGACACCCGCTCCACGTCCCCGTCCCCAGATGTCACTTATGTCCAGCACTTTGCTTCTTCTTCCCCTTTTCAAAAAAGGAGAAACAGGACACCATTAGGACTGGGCAATAACTCAGTATTATCATGTATCGTCTTCTTGGACTGTTTGGAATGGTATTTTAATCATAAGCATATTCGTTTATATTTTGATATTGTGTAAAAGTCCCCATGATTATTGTGATATTCTTTTCCATATAGCCCAGCCCTACATACCATTAACAAAGTCTAAAAGTTATAGGAAATGTCATGAATAAATTAACAATAATGCACTTTAATTCATGGTAAAGCGATAGAATTTGTACACAATGGGGGGAGAGGGTTTTAATGACAATGCATCTGAAATTAAATGTACACTTGAGGAGAGGGGAGATGGTTATACCTTAAAGTCTTACACTTGATCAAATCTAACTTATGATTGCAAATGAGAAAATTCTTACTAATTCAACTTTACTGTGCATGATTTCATTTAATTAATGCATCTTTTGTGATTTTTTTTAACAAATGTGTGAAGTATTCATTTTTTGTTTGGAAGAAACGAAATGTCTTCTGTGCATAAAGACCAAATTATACGCCGTTTACATCTTTGCTGCAGGTAATTCAATTGAATATATCTCATAATTGTTTTCCTTTCTTTTGTGGATGCAGTACTACACATTCATTAAGAGAATATAATGAGAGTCTAAATACGAAGTCACTCTGCCTGAACTGCACATTGAACATTCATAGAACAATTACACAACTGTTCCGACAGACAGTTTCCAATATTAGTGTCTAAAGTTGAGTAAAGGGGAAATTAATTTGGCGGTAACCTATTCACGCAGTATTTCTTGACTCTGATGAGAAAGAGAACATTTATATATTTTTTTCACCCACCCCCACATCCCATTGTCTAGGTGAAAATGGAAATCTGAGCCGTCAGTACAAGGACCATAATATCCATCCTTGTGGCAGGACCTTGGTCATATGGTTTACTTTGTATGAGATGAAATGTTACCAGTATCTTTTATCTTAATATAGCCTCTTGACCGCTTTTTTATTTTTATTTATCCACACTTTCATCAAGAGGAAAGTGCTTTTATAATGCAAAAAATTGGGATAGTACATTAAAGCCAGAAACCAATTCCTCACCTTAGTAGAAAAAAAGCCTTATTTGGGAATCCCTTGTTTGAATAAAGCATACATGTAAAACGCCTAATATTGAGTCTAATGTTTATAATTATCACACTCTGCTTTCTATAATGGGATTTTTTTTATCATAAGTATGATTAATTGCTTTCAATTGTTTGAATGCTTTGAAGCATAAAAATGCAATCAATTTCATTTTTTATCCTTGTTTCATCATATTAGCACAGTTTTTTTCATAAGAAAGTTTAAACAACCAAACATGTGTTGTTATTTGTATAATATGATTTATAGAATATATGCACATGCCAAAAATGAACACACAACGACCCTAAATGCTGCTGAACAGGCCATGCTCCTACAATATGATCTAAGGGGATGGATGTGGTCTTTAAAACCATGTTACCTTCAACATCTAATATATAATGTATTTTTAATCTGCGTCACAAAATGCATTATGGGTTGGGGGGTATACCTAACAGAATATCTGTGGTATACTGGTTGAAACTTCTCTAGTGTCTGTGAGTGTGCAGTGTAGGTCAATTGAGCATGGCATTAACACCGCCAGGGTTGTGGGTTTGAGTCACACTGGGACCACCAATGCTGAGAATGTAAGCATTTGCGGTATTGTGAGATGCTTGGGATAAAACCCATCAGTTATGGCTTACATATTAAGTTATATTGTGTCTTTACACACACACACACACACACACACACACACACACACACACACACACACACACACACACACACACACACACACACACACACACACACACACACACACACACACACACACACTTTTAGAACTTATTAGTTCATTTTATGAGTTGAATTCCATTTTAATAGTGTGTAGTGTTATACATATTTTATTTTCTCTCTCTTTCTATAACTCACACATTGTTCATAAATCAGATGCAGGTTAAACATGACTGTTTAACCTGAAGCTTGAAACTTAAAACCATCCATTAAAATTTACAACGCAATCCAAAATGTCCTGTTAACAAAATATCACACTCATGTTGTATTTATTGTTAATATACGAATTAACATGGAACATCTATCTGTGTTTGTGTTTTTTTATTAGAGAGACTATATCTGACAACTTTGTTAGGCTACATTGGTAAATGTAATTGATATGCATCCACGCTCTATACAAACAGTAGGTGTTAATATTAACAATAGGCTATATATCGAAACAGATATTTATAGGAATAGGAATAATATTTGGATCTACTCATTTGCAAACATATAGTGTTGTTTCTATGCAACCCAACCTCTTTAACCACCCACTGGGAAAGACACGACATAGCCCTGCCAACAATAACTCAATGCTGCCATCTAGCGTTCACGACATCTACTGTAATCAAACATCATTTGAGAAATGACACCAACACTACATATGAATGTGTTTAGATTTAGACAGGGTTCAATATGGGATCAGTGAAAAACGGATTAAAACTGTGTTTTAATGTGCGTGTGGTGATCAAACGGAGCAGTGGCCATTGACTGTCACCACCTACCCCTGTGGTTAAACCTCAAATGCATACAGTAAACCATATGTCCACGTACACAATCGTATTGGTAACTAAAATAAATATTACCTAATGTATCATTATATAATGTAAAAAACATAAAGCTTTTTCTATACACTGCTCTTGACCCCCCCCCTCCCCCTCCTCCTCGCTGAGCAGGACCTCAGAGTTGAAACGGAGTTCAGCCAAGTGGACCAGCTCCTTTCATCCTACCAGGACTTGGACCATATCTCAGCCCCAAACCAGATAGATGGACCGGTGGATCGGGGGAACAATTGGGCTTGGGATTAATCATTCATATGCGTGCGCACACACACACACACACACACACATATCTGATATAATACCAGCACCGACCACGGTGAGAGACGGTAAGGTAGTATAGACCCCGATCCAGTGACGTCACCGATGCTGCCTCAGATAACAGCCATCAACTATGCATGGACCTGGACCTGGACCTGGCTGCTGCAGATGTGATCTGACGACGTGGGGACTTTAACCACTTTAGCCCACTTCTGTCTACTAGGCCTTCACGCAGGTTTAGTTTGGGAAACATTAGGGTAGGGTTGCTGGAAGTTGGGTGTGGGAGACCAGACCAGACGTTTCCCACGTGTCTGGGTGGCAGCTGCCCCCCGGAAGTGTCTAAACTAAAGTAGTTGTAAAACATATATATGAGTAGAGTATTAATAGTTATGAAGAATGAAGGTAATTAAAGGGTTCCTAGCTTGTGCTGGTGAATAATCATTTTCTAGGCAGTTGGTCCTCGTCTTGGTGTCTCTCTGGGTGCGTGTACGCAGGGGGGTCCATTGGTGGACTTTGTAGGCCATAAGCAGGGATGACCGGTCATAAACAATAGTCAATTAATCAATTCAGAATGAGTCCCTGTTCGAGGAGACTACTAGCCTGGTTTTCTACTTTGACTTTGTCTACCAAAAGCTTAAAAACATCACACTTAAACCATTACGTAGTGCTGTACTGCCAAATGTTGTAGGCTAATATAGTAGGCCTACTTCGTTGTTTTTTTACCACGATAAGAATAAACGCAATAATATGTCCCTTGATTTTTCTCATTTCAGAATTAAAAACGTCAGATATTGTATAGTGTACAAATGTCCCCGTTTTTTCATTTCATAAATCAGGTTACCTTAAATTACGGTTGCTGTGAACTTGTGGCTGTTGACTGACGGGCGGGCGCGCGCGTGTGTGTGCGCGCATGTACGTGTGCGCGTGCGTGTTTCTGCGCGAGGCTGTGTTTATATTGACAGGAAGTGACGTGTGAATGTTTTGAACTATCCGGGCGGAAGAAACAGGACAACACAGTGAGGGACGACCAACTAGATATTTTGGGGGAAACGTTTTGCTTAATGATCCCTGCACTTTGTTCACAGTAAGTGTGACAGCCGCTATGAAGAGAAAATAACGAGAAATAGCACATAATAATCCTAATAATACAAATAATAATAATAATAGTGGCATCTTCTTGAGACAATTTTGTACCAGCCTTGCTACACATTCTTAGCATTTCTCTTGTACATCATAACGCAGATTAGACAGCCGTCGCGCATTTATATATATCTATATAGATTATATAGATATATAGATACATAGATGTATATATATAGATTGTGATATTGCACAAAGCACCAAAGCAATGTAGACACGTGAAGCTGTTGTGACGAGCTACATTTGCCCAAAACGATGGGGAGGGGGAAGGGGGGTGTTAGCTGCTAACACGTTAGCCTGTAAGCTATTGTATAATAACGTGTAAATAATGTAACATGGACACGGTAGCCCATGTTCACGTCCTCCTGGTTGCTGGTGCTGATGCTCTTCACGTGACCAGAGACAGCCTGCGGCCAGCAGGACATTTACTCTTTGTTGACCATCACCCTTTGATCACTTAATCGTTAAACAACCAAACCAAATGAATCAATGAATAACCGTTGTCGTCGATCAGCAGCTGTTGTAATGGCGAGGCTTTGTTTGAGGTCGTCCGGAAATTGGTAAATGCAGCGTAACGTTGCAAAACAACATGGGCTGCAACCCGCCCGCCGGCGTGTCTATATCTGTAATTCAACAGACAGCTGATGTATGTCGTGGTGGGGATGTGTGCCCATTCCTCTGCTGACTGCCTGGGACTTGTACGTTTGTATGTGTGTGTGTGTTTGTTTGTGTGTGTGTGTGTGCAGCCACTTGATTTTTAATAGTCTTACTCGTACTTCTAGCTAAGGGGACATGGACCTCCAGAAAATTATCCATGATGCTCTCCACGAGTTCATTCAGACGTTCATCCCCGATGCGGATCTCAGGTGAGACCTAAGTGTGCTAATATTTATAGTGGATGTTTAATTAAGCATGCATTGGTTTACTTTGAGATGCATTTCATTCATGAGCAGGTGTGGGGGTCAATAGGCATCTTGCTCAAGGATGCCTGGAGGACCTCTCAAGTCGAACACCATAACTACTTGAATATCCTGCTGCCCCTTGTGTTATTTATTAAGTGTCCCACGATTGTGGACTTACAGCATGCGGCCTACAACCGTTTCTAAGTTTTAATCATTTTTGTGTCAAATACTTGTTACAAATATTGTTACTTTAACCTTGTCGGTAACTTGTTTAATTTATTTTAAGCGCGTTGGACGAAGTCCTCCTCTCCTATATCACCGGCGTGCTAGAGGACCTGGGCTCCCAGGAGAGTGTAGAGGAGAATTTCGACATCGAGGTCTTCACCGAAATGCTTGAAGCCTACATACCTGGGTTTGCTGAAATCGACAGGTAAAGATACACTGCTGTTGATGTTAGTTTTCCTCCTTAAAGTGTGTGTGTGTGTGTGTGTGTGTGTGTGTGTGTGTGTGTGTGTGTGTGTGTGTGTGTGTGTGTGTGTGTGTGTGTGTGTGTGTGTGTGTGTGTGTGTGTGTGCACGTGCGTGCGCGCGCATGTGTTCATGGGCCATTGTGGTATGTGTATGTGTATACGGTGTGTGCGCATGTGTTATATAGTGTAATATGTTCATGGTGGCATGTATGACCAGGTGACTAGCAGAAACCATCAAGTATGACAATAACTTCAGCTGAGATTGAAGACTTTTTGTATGTCAGATACATCATACTAGACCTTATTATTATTACTTAAGTATGTGTTATCTTTTCACCATTGTTTTTCCCTTGACAGTGTCAAAGTCTGCGACATGATGTTTAATTTGGCCTCAAAATTAGCTGCTGCTCGGAGCTCAGGTAATGAATCACTGTTGCTTTTATAACAGTATATTGTAGATTTGGTAGCAACATATGTTTTTACAGCTTGTTACTTAAACAAGGAGATTCATTGATAAAAAAAAAAGAGGTCATAGCCTAATGTTTGTTTTGAACTAATGTTTAAAGGGGAATTTCCACAATTCTCCCCGGGCTTTTGTGTGCAGCCCAGACAGTTTTTAGGTTGCTTGCTTAAAATACATTTTAAGCAAGCATGTTAGACTCATTGTAAACACACATCCCTGCTTCTCATGACTGATATTGTCCTTTTAATGAATGTGTTGCCCTTCATTTTTCGATTTAGTTATTTCGTTATGGTCATAGTTTGTGCAATGTTTTGTTGCTATGCTATGTTACAATAGCGTTAGGTTGGTCGTAGAAATATGTTGTGCATACTACTAGTACATACTACTACATACCCTTAGTCCTAGTTTGCAAACGTCTTTAGCTGTTATGTTGGGGTGTCTGATTACATCCAGCCATCTGGCACAAAGTTGCATCTACAAACTATGAAAATGTGCTTTCAAGGCAAGTTTAACGGGGGCATTATAACAACTGTGTGTACAATGCACCTCATTATTACAACGATGTCGCATCAAACAAAAGTTGGCAGACGTTAGTTTGTTCGATTTCAACGCTCAGTTAACGAAACGTTTTGCTTCGATTCTTCTCGATTTTTCCTCAAAATGAAACCAAAGAAGAAAAACCGTTAAGACATTTAAAATGAAATAACTAATTGAACAATGAAGGCCAACACATTCATTAGGAGGACAATATCAAATATCTAAATATTGACGCAAGCAACATACAAACTGTCTGGGTAGGTGTGAAAATGACCCCATAAGTGTTATAAAGCTAAATTCCCCTTTAAAATATGTATGGCGAAGAAAACACCACGGCTCCAGAAAAGACAGATGAAATGCCTTCGGTACCCAACGCCTTGCCAGCTGAAGCTCCACCAGGGAGGGGGACAGAGTGCCCTGAAACACAGACAGAGGGCGCCACAGCCAAGGTAAACGTTATTCTGCATTATAACCTTTTTTAGATGGAACTTCCCTTTCACTTGACTATGTGGAAGGCATGGTTATTTAAACGGCACCCTTCAAACAAAAAGCCCATTCAGAGTGCGTGGCTTAGAGTCACAAGGACAATCATTAAAAGACAATAAAATACTTTCTGCTGTGACTAATCTAACATCTCGGATTAATGTAGATACTTATCAGACATGCAATGGTATAAAACGGTTACTAAAATGGTTGCTATAGACTACCTAGTAAGATTTCGCAAAATAAACACACAGCAACATAAAATGCTCATTTATTGAAAACAAATCATATCTTCCGCCGAGCAATACATCCTCAAGACAGCAAAATGGTTGCCAAAGCAACACATGCTAGAGTAATTTACAACAGCTTGGAGCCAATCAGAATCAAGGACCAGAACCATCCGTTTCATAACATTATTGTTCTTCTGCAGAGTCCAATGTCGGGGTGGGAGGCAGAGGAGCAGCATCTACTGGAGATGTTCCCCAAGTGCGGTCTGTCTGAGGCCCGCAGCGCCCTGTCCATCGCTAAGGGAGACATGGAGGAGGCCGTGCGCCTCATCATAGAGGGGGATGTCCAGCTGAGCCCCTCCCCTCTCAACGTAGGTTCTGGGTGGCCGCCGGGCCAACTGCCGCCACAATGTTTTTCCGATTAATCGTTTAGTCTCGGAAATGTCATAAATAATAGCAAATGATGTATTAAAGTTGTTTGTTTTATCTGACAAGCAGCCAAGAAAAACTAAAGTATTCATGTTATAATGATCCATGAACCAAACATTTGAATTTCTGATGTTTGGTATTTGTACTATGGTAAATGACCTAAACGATTAATCGATTATACAAAAAATGTGATTCAACTAATTTTCTGTCGATCAACTAATCGTTGCTGCTCTAGATGGTTTGATGGATTAGCTTTGACATGTGTGTCATTAACCGGACAATCTTGGTGCCTCAGATAAACCATGGGAAAAACGTGTCTGGCGTGGCAGACCAGAAGCTGAAAGAGACCATTCTGGAAAAGTGAGTGAGTTAGTTAGTGTGTGTGTGTGTGTGTGTGTGTGTGTGTGTGTGTGTGTGTGTGTGTGTGTGTGTGTGTGTGTGTGTGTGTGTGTGTGTGTGTGTGTGTGTGTGTGTGTGTGTATATAGTCTGTGTCTAATGGTTTTGCATCTTCACCCACCGCCCCAAGTTATTGAATTTCCTTGAAGAAATGTTCAGAAACTGCATAACAATAGACTTTGAACATATTGGTTACTGATCTTCATTCCGTTTCCATTTTAACAGTGTTTAACCTGTCCCACCACATTTATTTTTTTGAATTCTCTAACCAAAATAACAAAGCAAATGACTTGTGCTATCTCCAACCACCACAACTGGGAAAATAACTTTGGGACAGTTTGTGAACAAGAATGGCTAGGATAAAGAGTGTCACCTCAGGTTATGTGCTTGAGTCTAGGTTGAGTTTACATTACGCTAAATCCTTGTTTGTGTTTCCAGGTACATGTTGGTAGACCGGGAAGAGGACAAGAAGACACACCGGCCCGTCGCTCCCAAAGATGCAAGTCCTCCTCGCACACAACCCCCTTCCTTTACACTACAAATCGTCCAAATTAATTCTCATATCAAATAGGGCTGCACAACTAATTGCATATTAATCTAAATCACGATTGTGGCCTCTGCAATTAACTAATCGTGAGTAAAGTAAAAATGCAAAAATTTATACAAATATTAATTAATCAGATTTTGTTCGCTTTTGTTTTTTTTTTAAATATAGTAGGCGCCACAGAATATTAATTTAATCGACAATCTGTTAAAAACCAAAATATAATTATGAATAATCTCATAACTCATAATCTTGCAGCCCCAGTATCAAACTGTATAACTTGACTATCACTTCTGCAGGCCCCGAAGAAGCTGGTCCGCTACCACGGCAACCAGGTGGTGACGACTAAAGGGGAGCGCTACCAGATGGTGAAGAAAGAGGAGACGGACGACATGAAGAAGACATACGTCAGCATCAAACCTGCGCGCAAATACAGGTTCCATTGATGACTGGCCACGCCTTCAGAGAGCAGCTATCCACTTTGTTTACATGGGTTGTTTTTAACAGTGTTTCATCGGCTAGCGCCTGAGCTGGGTCGTGGTTCTCAACTGGCCTAGCCTCAGGACCCACATGTGTCATTTGTCGTTAAGTCACGACCCAAAAATACAAAATGTATTTACCAATCAGTAATCAACAACAGGGGCGGAGCGAGGGGGTGGCTTTCTGGACATTGACGTCTCTCAGCAGTCTTGTTCAAGTAGCCTCAGGGTGTGTAACAAACATGACCATGGACATAATAATAATAATAATACCATGGACATTAGACATTTCTTTACTAAACCAACATCCAGTGTTACCGTAGCAGCAGCAGCCCCTGCCAATGACCTGTCATATGTTTCAGGGCAGTGAAATTACCTTGATTTAGCACGGCAGCAGTTGCGCACTTTGGTGTTTAGTGCTAGCCATAGCTGCTTCTTTCCATTAAATAGTATTGTCTTGAGCAGGCCCTGCAACTGAAAATGTGGGCTATGAATTTGAAGGGATTTAGGATTTGCCAATGTCCAGCAGGTCACCCTAAAATGGACTAGAATGCAGGAAATCACATTTTAGAAATTCAAAATTTTCTGGGGGAGAACCCCGAGACCCCCCTCTGGGCTAAGCCCCGGATGTACACAAAGTCTGGCTCCGCCCCTGATCAACAATGCCTTCATGTACTGTTAAAAACATTAAGAAAACAAAAAGCTGCAACAGTTGGGGCTAAACTCAACAAAAGTAAGCCATTGAGACATTAGTTAACATTGAAACATTAGTTAATTTATGGCTTCTTTCTAAAGATTGATTTGGTATATGCTCTGTGACCCACTCAAAATGCCCTTTGCGACCCACCAGTTGAGAACCACTGGGCTAGATAATTCCCAAAGTAAAGGAATATGCTTTTGTGTTAATTATGTTGCTGTTTTTTTGTTTTTTTTTACATTGCCATTAACTGCCTTGGTTCATCTCGGTTTTTTGTGTTTTATAATGGTAACACTATTTACAGACCATAGTTGTTGTTTTCGTGTGGTATTTTGGTGAGCCTTTTTGCTTTTGGTAACAATGGCGTTGCAGTCAAAACACTCAGCTGATTTTCTTGTTGCCATCTCAGCCGGTCTGACATTGCACTAACTTAAGGTCGTACTTTTCCATTGGAATTATTTTAACATTGAAATTTTGGTAAACAATGAATTCATGTGTAGAAATATATTTATATCACCATAGTTTCAATTTCTTATGACATCTCGGTTAGCTCTTAATGATATTGCTTATTCCCTTGTGGTTCACTCATGGAATTCATATGCAAGCAAAGGACAAGGCATTTTCCATTTTAGTATATCAACTACTGAAACAATATTTTAAAATAGTGATGTTCAATCAAAAACATCTTTATTTTTATATTAAGGTCTAGATTTGTTACCGTAGATTCATTGTGACTGGTCTTTCTGCAATGGTTTGGGTTTTATTTGTAATTTTGTGATATTTACAATTGAATTCCTTACATAGGATAGTGTCAATTAATTTGCATATTTTCATGAATTATACCGTTAATTTACCACGCATACAACAGTGTACTTGTCCCATACAATCATTTAGTGTTAATGTGGTGGTATAAAAATAGATACCTAATGTTTTGAGTGTACCTGTATGTCTACGAACAAGTATTGCAATTTTATTATTGTCAGGTCTGACAAAGCACTGTACTAATATTGTGTCCTTGTGAAGACGAAGCTGTCAACTATTGAGACCCTAAAGGAGTTTCTGATGTACTGTTATAACATTATTTATAAGAAATAAAGGCTAGATTTTGTAGATTACAATTTGTGTTGCTTTACACTACATGTACACTCTATACTTACCATCAGAAATGAACATTTCGTGACGTCATGTGTAGCTTGAGTGCTTGGTACTGAGGAAGTTTATTGAGGAACAAGGTAAACACATTAATTTCAAAACAAGTTTCCATCCATCCATGATACTGTCCTTGCTTAAGTTAACCAATAAAGCTTATATCCTTTTTTTTCAGATGACAACTTGATTTGTTTTTGTAAAAGTAGACTTGAGTCAGCTAAATATAGGTATAGTAAACCTGCCTTGAGAATGAACGTCCTGTAAAAACATGCATTGCAAATAACTATCCAAACAAATGTATCCAGGGTAACATAGCAGAGAAACAGCTTTCTAAATAGTCAGTACAATCAGTTTGGCACATATGCAAATTATCTCCTATACACGTTTCGT
>JAOPHQ010005545.1:0-42249 GCA_030340625.1 Merluccius polli | reverse complement strand
ACACTCACACACACACAGTGAGCACATGAACACACACACACACACACACACACACACACAGTGAGCACATGAACACACACACACACACACACACAGTGAGCACATGAACACACACACACACACACACACAGCGAGCACATGAACACACACACACAGCGAGCACATGAACACACACACACAGCGAGCACATGAACACACACACACTCACAGTGAGCACATGAATACACACACACAGCGAGCACATGAACACACACAGTGAGCACATGAACACACACAGAGCGAGCACATGAACACACACACAGCGTTCACATGAACACACACACACAGCGAGCACATGAACACACACACACACACAGAGCGAGCACATGAACACACACACACACACACACACACACACAGAGCGAGCACATGAACACACACGCACACACAGTGAGCACATGAACACACACACACAGCGAGGACATGAACACACACACACACACACACACAGCAGCAGAGGAGGCACCAGGTAGTGAGTTTGTTGAGGGCAGCGATGGGGGGGGGGGGGGGGGGTGCGTTTCTACCGACCGCCGAGCTTTTTCTGGACAAAGTCTATGAAGCCTTGCAGCAGAACTTCAGAGTGGAGAATCCTATTGGGAATAATCCGCAGGAACCAACCCTGCACACACACACACACACACACACACACACACACGTCCATTCATTAGCAACTGTTGTAAGCACTACTCTCTCTGTCTACATTAAAGGGCCGCTGTTTTTTTTCTGAACCGACCCTATGGTGACATCACATGTGGGTAGTTTCCCACCCAGATGCATGATGGGTAGCCTACCCGGCGTTGATACAGTCCTCTGGGGGAGGCGCCACAGTCGACCGGCTGCTAAGTGGGTCTCTATCTACCATACATCTGGGTGGACACACCCATGGGGGGCCGGTAGATCTTGAAATGTACTGTAATGGATCATCAACTTTAGACCCCCGGCCTCGATCCTGTGGAAAATTTTAAAATGCTCGGACCAATCAGCGCTTGTGGGGGGCGGGAGTTTCATTTCATGACCAACAAGGAGCGCCGCGGCCTGCTGAATTACAAAAACAATGGCGGCGCCCGAGGAAAGCGCAGCAATCGAAACTGTTTCAATCCGGAAACAGACATGAGACATTAATAACGATAAAATTACGTTAATAACATTAATAGCGATGTTAAAAGATGAACAGCGATCTGCACGCAAGGCTTTTGTCTGATTACAGTGTGGTTTTTGCTTTAGCCTACTTCCAACCGGATTTGACAGGCGTCACACAATTTTCTGTAACCCCTGTGTAACAGACAATAAAGTCTTATCTTATCTTATCTCCATCTTATCTACGTGGACACCTGGTGGTGAGGCAGGGGCCCCTGTAAGGGCCTCTACTACAGCCACATGCCTCACCATGATGGTGTGGACAACGCTGCCGTTGGTTTTGTCTCCGGCCTTCAGATACTGCAGAGAGGTCCTCACAAAGTCCTCCGGCCGCAGCATCATCAGGCCGACCTTGCTGAAGCCCGTCATGGAGGTGGACACCCCGAATGGAGAGACTGACTGGGGGAGAGAGACAGACAGACAGACAGACAGACAGACAGAGAGAGAGAGAGAGAGAGACACACACACACACACAGATGCAAAAGTTAAAAAGCTGAGAGCATTAGACATAAACACGATACATATGTAGAGTATTAATTTGTGCCATACCTGTATAATGATGCCCTTGTCTCTGTACTCAGCCTGGAGGCTGAGGGAAAACATTTCCACAAACATCTACAAGGATTCAGAGAAGATGAGTGATGAGTTCACGGTGTACACCTAGATACACACACACACACACACACACACACACACACACACACACACACACACACACACACACACACACACACACACACACACACACACACACACACACACACACACACACACAGTACTTGCCTTAGATGCGCTATAGAGGCTGTATAAGGGGGAGGGAATAGTGGCCATTCCAGAGGAAAGACTCAGAATCACTCCCTTTCCTCTGTGAAGTACACACACACACACACACACACACACACACACACACACACACACACACACACACACACACACACACACACACACACAGACGCACACAAGTGCGCACGCACAATTTTTTACTTTTACATTTTGAATTGAGTTGAATTGAATTAAATTCAACTGAATTGAATACCAACCTTTTCTCCATGCCAGGAAGACATATTCTGCACATCTATGGAAAAATAAATATAGTTGAACTTGGTGATGCAGATGAAAGCAATGTTATTAAATGTGAATCATTTATTTCAGAAAGAAAATCTACATTTCTTACCTGGGCCATTGTTTTAATATTGCAATTGATGACATTAGTGATTGTCTGCAAGAATAAAGTAACAGTTTAAAATGTAATGGACAAGAGGAAAAGCACATAGAGAGCAAATATCACCCAGACTGTACACAACAGGTTCAACCTATTTATAACAAGTTATTACTGCCCTCTAGTGGACAATTAACACATTGACATCTTCGAATACAGAAAAAAGGGAGGATGAATCTGACCTGATCTATGTTTGTGGTGTCCAGGAATCTTCCAGGGATCATGGTGGGGAGACTGCCGACGTTATTGACTAGAGAGAGAGAGAGAGAGACAGAGAGAGAGAGAGAGAGACAGAGAGACATACAGAGACAGAGACAGAGAGGGGTTGCTTAGCAACGGGCCGTGTCTGGGGTAATAATAAAGGTGTTGTCCCTCTTGTCTCCCATGAGGACCTTCTCACCCAGGACTCCCACCTCCAGGTCTTTCAGGTGGTCCTCCACCTCCCCACACACACCGTCCTGCGTGAAGTCAGCCACCACCACTCTCACCCTGCGGCCGGTTTCTGCTGCTGCATGGGGAGATGTCCACTTAGAAGGTCCTCCTGACTACAGTTTGACAACATGATGGGTGATAACAGTTTGACAAAAAATGATAAGTGTCAAACTATAGTTTGACAAAAAACGTAAGCCGTTCATTTCTCTCTTTTCCTACCAATCTCTTCGGCTGTAAGCTCCAGTTTCTTTTTGCTCCTGCTGAGGATCATCACGTCCATCCCCTGTCTCGCCAGCTGGACAGACGAGGACACAGAGGGAGTTAGCTGAGTGAGCTCATCTGGTTTATTTATCATCCATATTCCCAGTCCCCACCAGAATTGAGGTGTTATTATTGAGGTAAATCATGCAAACGGCAAAATTCCTCGTGATTTAAAAAAATGAAACACAATACTGAATTTACCTCAAAAGCATAAGCTCTTCCTATCCCATCTGATCCACCGGTCACCACTGGAAAACATAAGAGGGCAGAAGAGGACAGTGAAGGCAACATCACTTCAACACAGCAGATATCTGGACGGCCTTATCTAAGAAATGTATCCCCTCTCTTGCTATTGTTGTAAGTTGCTTTGGATAAAAGCATCCCCCAAATGGCACATCATTATCGTATTATGTGATGAGAAAGACTTATCTTATCCTAAAGAAACAAAGATTGGCTCATCCTAATTGAAGTGTGTGCCGTAGAAAGCGTCACGTCTATCGAAAAAGTTGCTTGTCTTTATGTTTTGTGGCCATGCGAGGTCATCATGAGTTATTAGTACCAGACACTAGGGGCGTCATTACTAATCCTGCATCCTTATCTGCTGTCAGTCACATTCCTGGGTGTGTGTGTGTGTGTGTGTGTGTGTGTTTCTGGTACTATCTCGGCGCTGCTAAAACACTGTGTACCGACCCAATCACAATGTGTTCCTGACTGATAAAGTAACTAGAAGTAGGATTAGTAGCATAGGAAAAAAACGTCTAATCGGTCTGCCTCCCCATCCCTCCCATCTCCGACTCCCCCCCCCCTCCCCTCCCCTTCCCCCGTTACAGAGGAGGACATCATTACAGATCTGGTCACAGATCTGGCCGTCTGCACCGGTGTGATGTCAGCCGTGAGGTCATCAGGTTTGGACAATGGATGGATATTTGTGTGGAGGCCAACTTGGCATCCACACAAAGTGAGGGTTAGGGTAACCCTGACCTCATTACTAACCCTAACCCCCCCCCCAAAAAAAGAACTGGTGTACACCTTGATGCACGAACATATGTCAATATAACACACACACACACACACACACACTCTCCAACCCATGGCCATGTAAATGTCTTTTTCTGTGGTGGTTTCAGTTTGAGTGGGTCCACAGTGACCTCTGTTGTTTCCCTGTTGAGGTCGACTCGAACCCACAAGCTTTTGAATGACAGACAGTCTCTGTGTTGAGTGTTGAGTCCTCATTATTATCTTCAGGTCACATGACTTTACTCTGGTTTTGCCCCCGCATTGACCAAATGTAAACAATGCATTTCCACAGCAGGTCACAGCAGGTGAATATTTAACAAAATGCACAGCAAAGCTAAAAGTAAAGTGTGGTTTGGGACACACACACACACACACACACACACACACACACACACACAGCAAATCCATAGGGTAATAATCACACCGACGTGAAGGCTTTCTGATTATTCCCCCTGCAACACGTTCCCATGGACTCTCATACCAGCGAGGGCCAAAGGAGGACTGAACTGAGCGGTGAATGCAGAGCAGCGTTTGTTCTGCTCAGCACATGCCGTTCCCGCCGCTTCCTTGTTTCCCCGGCGCTGCTGGAGGGGAATGAACAGGAAGCTTTAGGGATGGACCCAATTGGCCCGCGGCCACTGTTTCCTCCCACAGGGCCGAGGCAGGAGGCCGGCCTCTGGCCCTGTGGGAGACTGAGATCTTTTCAGGAGATTTCTGGAGGAATAAGATGAGGAGGTCTAGTTTCCACAGACTAGTGAAGCCGGAGGGTTCGCCCCGGTGGTAAAGTCAGTGGATTTACATCTCCTAAGCACTCGGTTCCTTACATGAGAAGCGTTCGGTCGTCGAAATGCTCTCTCCGGGAGAAGTGCCGCTGCTGCACATGAACGCATTCGATTACAGGATGGTGATGGAGGATAATTACGCGGCCGAAGGTTTGAATGAATAAACCGGTGAAAGGTGAAGCGCTCGTTTTTGTGTGGACCCCATAACTCTGATTATTTCTATGTTTTTTATACGGGGGTCGTATGATGATGATCCAAATTCTCACAAATTGTCCTTTTATTGTCCGATTCATTTCATTCGAAATAAGTGTAAAAGCGGAAACCATTCGCATTATTAACCACAGGGCCGAGTAAAGATGTTTATACAGCCATAAAACCTTTTTGTTTGACATATTGCGTAATCAGCTCTCCTGATCTCGGGAGATGAAGAGTGAAAAGTTAGCATGCTGAAACACATTCTTCACAGCTTCGGGTCCGCATCATCGAATACCTTCTCATAATAATCCCTTGAATCCATTTCATCCATACATGCATGCATGCATGCACACACACACACATTCATTTTCACATGCAATTTTTGGTATACAGTATGTAGAAACAAACACACACACACACACACACACACACACACATATACACACACACAGCTCATCTAAAAGGCTTACCTGCCCACTCTCCCATGGATTGGAGGAATGACTTGGGCAAAGGGAAGAAGACTTTGGGATAAAGCATCCTGGCGAACCACAGCAGTCTGACTCCGTAGTGAAGGACCGCCGCAGTGCCGAGGAAGATGCAGAAATCGGTGAACTCCATGATTTCCAACGGCTGCTGGCCTCTGGAGTTTGGACTTTGCTGACTCTGGCAGCAACTTGGTAGCCACTCCCTCACTCTGTTTCGAAAGACCCTTCTTTTGTCTCGGTCTGTCTGTCTGTCTGTCTGTCTGTCTCTCTCTCTCTCTCACTCTCTTTAATTACATACACCCACCCACACACACACACACGCCCACCCACACACACACGCCCACCCACACACACACACGGGCACACACACGGCCCGGGCACACGCGCACACACACAGGCACACACACACACACACACACAAATACACATTCACACACAGACACACACACACACACACAGGCACACACACAGACACAAACACACACACACACACACACACACAGGCACAGGCACACACACACACACACAGGCACACACACGCACACACACACAGGCACACACACACACACAGGCACACACACACAGGCACACACACATACACATTCACACACAGGCACAGACACACACACACACAGGCACAGGCACACACACACACACACACACGCACACAGGCACACACACACACACAGGCAAACACACATACACATTCACACACAGGCACAGACACACACACACACACACACACAGGCACAGGCACACACACACACGCACACACGCACACAGGCACACACACACACGCACAGGCAAACACACACACACACACACAGGCACACACACGCACACACCAATAAGTAACCCAACATTAAGTAATCAATCACTAAATCTGTGTGTTGATGTAAAAGGACCGTGACACTGAAGTCCTGGTGTGTCCCTTTACAAAGTCATCCTGGGGGGGGGGGGGGGGTCTGGTTAGCAGTAGGCTGGAGGCCTGTTGGGAAAACACATTTGTCTTCCTTGTTTACCGCTCTGTCCCTAAGATGCACTCTGACCCGGTAACGTAACCGCCGCTCAACAATCATACATAAAATCAAAGTGAACCTTCTGTAGCCAATATGTAGTCTGCTGAAACGCCGGGTTGAATGTTGTTAAAAGGGGATGATAAATCCAAAAAGCATCACAGTGGCAGCCTATTGTCGCTCTCAAAGTGACAGATCCAGACCACTTTTGATAAAAGTCAAGTTGATAATGTGGGTTCGTTTGTGAGTTATGGCGATAATGATGACGAATCACGCCGATGGTGATGACGATGGATTATTATATTTGTGATGATGCTGAATATTGATATTATACTGCTATCCATCCTGAATCATCTCTGCAGGTTCTAACACGATAAGCTTCTCTTCGTTTTACGATGACGGCCACTTTACGAAATCATTAAAACATAAATGTGTTGATTCATATTTTGGGGCAAAATGACTCAAAATGACAACTTTTAGCTCACACTACTTTTTGGTGTTTGCGTTCAGCGCATTCATGGAGAACGGTGATGGGACCAACCCTGCGGTTATGGAAAGTACATCAACACCCCTGCAGCCAATCAGAAGCGAGTATTCCCCCAGCCGCTTCTCTACATGATGACGTTGTTTGTTCATTCTTTCGGCTCCGCCAACAGAAACAGGTCCGGGGCTGAATCGGGACTGGACTGTTGCCAAGCAACAGAAACATGTTCCTGCACACTAGCTTGCTGCTTTGTGTGTTTAATGTGTAACCAGTGGGTCTACAATGTGTAGGCCCACTGGTTACACATTGTGCAAACCAGTGTTACCAGTGTTACACATTGTGCAAAGCAGTGAAATAATAATATGATCGTTGATGTAATTCACGGTTATTACTAGAACAGCTGTACAGCAGAGGGATACATGTGTAGTTAAAAGTCCCAGTGCTGTTATACTGAATATCAGCACTCATGGAGGAATGTTGCCATGCCGTTGCTAAGGTCATCTCTATTTACTGGTTTTGTTTGGTTCTGTGTAAAAAGGCAAAACCCGGCAATATTGCGGGATCTCTGTATAAGGGGCTTCAGACTCTCAGTCTGTGTAATGTTACTGAGCTCCCAGCACAGACCCCTTATGACCCCTTTTTGGTTTGACCTTTTCCTCTGGTGTTTGTGACGATGTGGTATTTCCTGCCAAACAGATGTGTGTGTGTGTGTGTGTGTGTGTGTGTGTGTGTGTCTTGCCAAAGCATGCACTAGGTTTCATTGATATGCAGTTTTAATATGCAGTTTTGTCCAATGAGAGAGGATACAGAAGTGATTTCCTCTTAGTAAAGTGTTACCATTACAATGTGTACATGTTTTGGCAAACTGTCACCTTAATATATATATATATATAGCATGCTAACCCTCTAGCATGCTAGCTGCGCCTGCGCGGTAGAACTATCTTCTTCCCTTCGTAGCGAGAGGACTGCGGTCAAGCCAGCCGTCTCTCGGTTTCGCGTGGTCAAGCCAGCTGCTCCAACATTTTCAAGTGCGCCCTTATTGCCGACTTTATGGCAAATACTTTGAGACAACTGGGAAAGTCAGCGCTAGCTTACTGCAGCGTGTGGAAACTTCCGGTTTTCAAAATAAAACGTGGGTATTAAATGTATTAAACGTTTATTTAAAAAATATGAAGAATATTGTTGTGATATGTAAATGGAACTACATTATACCTATGCGGAGTGATACGTCACTACGTGAGCAGTGTAGGAATACCTGGGTTGTATTGTTCCAGAACCTAACCTGAAGTAAAGTTACGTTAACTCTTATCCTCAAGTCATCTTCCTTGTCTCCAAATAACACTTCATGGTGGCAGCGGTAATGGTTACCTCTGAAAAGGATAATTTGCATATCGCCAGACGTGGTGAGTAAGAGATGCAGGCAAGCTACGCGAGTGATGACGTTGATTAAGTGCGAGAAAAGACGAAATGGCATCACATCTACCGATGATGAACTGGTCAGAACCGGATTTGAGCGAGGCTATCTCACTGTTCAGACAGAAAATGTCGCATTATCTAGATGATGAGGAAGAGGACGGTGTTAAACGAGCTAGAAAAATCTGTCGTGGCATAGGAGATGAGGGGCTGAGAAGGCTGAATGCTAGTGGACTCAGCGATGACGACAAGAAAAAATCCGCCAGTTTGTGGACTTTTTTCGAGGACCAGCTTAAGCTTAATGTGAACTTTAGGATACACAGACCACCTAATGCAATACAGACAAAAACCAAATGAAAATATTGATGATTTTGTGACTAGAGCCAGAACTTTAGCACTGAAATGCCAATTAACAGAAGGGGAGTTGCATGAACGTCTCATCGAGCTCATCATCGCTAGCACGCCACACGATGCACTGAGGAACGACCTGTATGGGAAACCCCAAGGCTACTCCCTGGCTGATGTGTTAAAAGAAGGACGGAAATATGAAGCTTTATCAGCAGGGAACCAACAGCTAAACCAGCTTGGATTATCCAACTCTGAAAAAGTACATGCAATACAAAGAAGGCAAACCTGCCAGAACTGTGGCAGGAGCCACGAACCGCGTCAGTGTCCTGCATACAATGATGAATGCTCTGCATGTGGTACAATAGGTGCACTGGGCAAGGTGCTGTAGGAAGAACAAACGACAACCAAGGCAAGACTTCAGCACAAGAAGAAGTAAGTCTCCTCCACCACAAAACAAGCACTACAAACAACAGTCACATAAAAAAGGACACAGACCAAAGCGTGAATCCAAAATTGATGTTATTGACTGTGATGATTCAGACGAAGAACACATGTACCAACAACAATTCCACAGCATCACAATCAGTGAAAAGTGTATGCATAGCATCAGCAGCAAACCACCCAGAGAGGAGGCTTACACAACACTGAACGTGAGACCACCTGATGTACTTGGCCATGGACTCACACTTTGCCTGAAAGTCGACACAGGGGCATCTGGGAACACCCTTCCCCTGCGCACATTAAGACAAATGTATGGACACAACGCACATGTATACAAAAGACTGAAGAACAACCTTTGACATTGAGTTGGATGAGCGCATAGACGGTATCGATGTAGAGATTGAGGATCCAGAGCGGCACACCATCGCCATAATAAACTTCTCACTTGAAAAGCAAGATGCTCTGCAGATCCAAATTACTGCCGATCCAAAGCTCAGTGCACTAAAGGAACTCAGTCATCAGGGATGGCCAGAAACCATAAAGGATCTACCCAAAGACCTGCGTCCATATTGGTCATTCAGAGATGAACTCACTGTGGAGTCAGGAGTCATATTCAAGGGAAGACAGGTACTTATCCCAGACTCTATGACTGATGACATCCTAAAACAGCTACACGTAGCACATCAGGGCATAGAAAAAACACGCCGGCTGGCAAGAGAAAGTGTCTACTGGATGAAGATGAATGACGAATTGAAAGAGTCTGCAAATCATGCAGCGTTTGTGCAGAACATCGAGATGCAAATCCAAAAGAACCTCTCAAACCGCATGAAATACCGTCAAATCCGTGGCAGTCAATAGCTTCTGACCTGTTTGAAATCAATGGCCGCCACTACTTGTTGACTGTAGACAGATACTCAAAATATCCACTTGTGGATGAAATGCCTACTCCAGTATCCAGCCATGCAGTCACACAGAAAATACACATGTCGTACATGTCATTATTTGGACGTCCAGAAGAAATACTGACTGATAATGGACCACAATACACAGGACAAGATTTCCAAAGACCGATAAAAGATTGGGGAATAAGACACACCACCAGTTCACCCCACTATCCCAAGAGCAATGGCTTTGTTGAAAGACATGTGCGACACATCAAAAGCATCGTGAAGAAAACACAACAAAACAATGATGACCTACACACAGCCGTGCTACAAGTTAGGGCGACACCTACTGACAGCAAACTGCCTTCACCTGCAGAACTGCTTTTTGGGAGGCGTGTCTCCACCCTACTGCCGAGCCGAGCAGATCCAGGTGAAGAGGGACACCGACAGCATCTGGCTTACAGAGCAGCTGTGATGAAGAAACACCACGACCGCAACTGTCGCAGAGAACTCCCTCTACTCCATCCTGGACAACATGTGACTGTGTGGAACAAAGACAGAAGAACATGGCAATCAGCAATTGCCTTCCAAAAACGCAATGAGCCACGGAGCTACATTGTATTTACATTGTGCAAACACCAAATGGAAACAAGATAAGGCGTTGCAGAAGTCACGTGCATGGACCATACAACACACTAATACAACAAACTACAAAAAGACTCCGCTTTGCTGAGCCACACACACTGGATGAAGGACAGGAGGGCCATAGCGATCAATCACAGACCGCACCACCCTGTGGAACTGAGAGTGAGCCACCAGACCCAAAAAGCCCTCAGCCAGTGTGTACAAGGGTAGGAAGGGCTGTAGTCAAACCACCTCACTACAAGGACTGTGTCTAACAGCGAGATTGATCGTACCAAAAAAAAAAAAAAAGTGAAAGTGAAACATTACTGTCATGTGAGGAATATGTTAAAATGTGTTGGATCATGGCAGCTAGAGAAAAATAATAATAGTTTGACAATGCAATGGATTGAATCATTCTCATGATATGTTAATGTTCACGGTTTTAATAAGCACTGAATTTAGTTCGTTTTTAAAAAGTGTTGTTAATACACAGTGTTATGTATTTTCCTGATTCTCTAGCTAAACGGGGGGATGTTGTGATATGTAAATGGCACTAGATTATACTTATGCAGAGTGATACGTCACTACGACTACAAGTGTGGCTATGCTGTCCGACACTGATTTTGAGCCTCTCTCTCTCTCTCTCTCTCTCTCTCTCTCTCTCTCTCTCTCTCTCTCTCTCTCTCTCTCTCTCTCTCTCTCTCTCTCTCTCTCTCTCCCTCCCTCCCTCCCTCCCTCCCTCCTCTCTCTCGTCACTCCGTCGGCTCCTTCTTGTAACACGGAGGACATAAAGGTAGGCTTCCTACTATATCTACACTTTACTATTGTTCTTCATATACCACCTCTATCTACTAATATTAAATTACTAACATATTAATTAATATTAATTAATGAACTGAAACGCCCTTAATCCACTGAACAACAAAGACGGCTGACTTCCTCGTACGTTTACGACTCGCTTATAACTCTTTTGGAGATTTTAACGCACACACGATAAACATTGAGGAAAGTATTTCATATGACATCACACGTGGGCTCCTCATTTACACACACACACACACACACTATAAATAAACAAGTCTTTCCTCTCTCTTTTCTTTAAATAAAAGGTAAAAAGTATTCAGGGCGGACCCGAAAGGCCCCTCAACGCCGACTAATAACAGTTACAGTCGCAGATCACCACCGTGTCTCTCGTGCTGCACCGGCTCTCTGTGTCCTGTCTCTTACATGGAGACCAACTTTGACCTCCACAAAGAACAGGAGACCACACGTTTGTCACGTGTTAGGGGAGGAGACGAGAGGGGAGGAGACGAGATTAGAGGAGAGGGGAGGAGAGGAGAGGGGAGGAGACGAGAGGAGAGGAGAGGAGAGGGGAGGAGACGAGAGGAGAGGAGAGGGGAGGAGACGAGATGAGAGGGGAGGGGAGGAGACGAGAGGAGAGGGGAGGGGACGAGAGGAGAGGGGAGGGGAGGAGACGAGGCGGTTCTCTCTTTCAGGAGGAAAAGAAAACGCATTTGAACAAACGGACAGGAACTACAGCAAAATGAGTAAAACGGCAGCACTATGAGATAAAGTTAAAACCTGTCTTCCCGTCATGGGATTAGAAAGATAATGGCGTTGTGTTGTGTTCTTTGAGGAAGAAGGCCGCCGACACAGGATCGCTTTTAACTCACTTTATTTGTTTTAGGTTTTGGTCTATTATCTATGAAGCAAAAGGAGAGGAATTGTATAATTCACGCGTGGAGCGACTCTTAGCTGGATATCTAATAGAGCGTAACAGTGACCGCTTATGTTTGATTCGGGCATAAAAAGAATTTGGAAAACGGAAGAAAAGGCAAAGGTACAAGACTGTGTACATTATTTTGTTGACCGAGTGAAGAACTCATCCCGAATCAAACATAATATGGTCACGACTACCATAACGAACGATTGGCTTGGTTAAAGGCTTAATACTCTTTTTATAAGGATTCAACCAAAAGTGGACGAGATAAATGAATGGGAAATTTACTTCCCGCACCGGAACTGTTAAAAATTTCTGCCCTCTCCTGCTTGTGTGCGCTTAGATAGTACCTGGGCAGGCGTGGCCTCTATGACGTGTAATGTGCTCTGATTGGCTAGTGTTGAGCGCCCGCCTCCTAGGGTATTATCATTTCAATAAAAACAACGGCCCTAAACATCCCAATAGTTCGCCATCTGGTTCCGTTTTTTTAAACTTTTTTTTAACTTTCACAGCCTTTCAACACGGAAGTAACGGTCGTGTTGAGCAGACTTTATACTTTTACTGTCTAATATTCTCCATATACTCTCTCTATGTGGACACTTAGAGGCCTTATATTAGCAGACTCCAACATTTAGCTGCTTTCTCTTGTTTTAAACACTAAACGTTGACTTCTGACTCTTTAACCCTTTCAACTCTTTTACGTCCGTTAGTTTCCAACCTTTTAGAAATGTTGTTGAGTTTCTGTAGAGATGTGACTTCTGTCTTTTGGAGATCCCAGAGCCACATTACATTTATTATAGCGTCCTGTTATTACCAGGAAGCACTTTACTCTACACAGCTGTGTGTGTGTGTGTGTGTGTGTGTGTTTGTGTGTGTGTCCCACTATAGTGTTTGTGTCCAGGTGTCCAGTCTACTATGGATGAGGAGACAGAGGAGGGGGGTCCTCCCTCTAAAACCACTCTGTCTGGGGAACATGGCCGCCACAGCAGAGCTAAGAGGTAAGAAGAGGATCTCTAACTGTCTGTGGCTGTTGTCCATCTCAGAGCTCAGCAGTGATATATCATCACACCATCATTAGTCTGAGTACAATCTGTGTGTGTGTTGTGTTGAAGCCCAGAGCAGCAGGAGAGAGCAGACTCCCCTGGACCCAGCTGTGTCTCCATGAAGAGTGACTGGTCTATGGATAAACCTCCTGTTCAGTTTAAAGATGGAAATCAGTCTGTTGAGAAGAGGTAAGGATTTGTTAGAGATGATGAAATACAATAATCAAATGTCCTATCTCTATACTATCTGTCTATGTTAAACCTGCTCACACAGGTGTTTGAATTAAATACTTTCCCAGAAAGCGATATGATATAAATATAATATATATCATTACAAACTAAAATATTGCCACTAATACAATTGGAAACTTTAACATGCCGATCACCGGGCTTTCACCATAAAATAAATAATAAACTGAGCCCACACACACACACCACTATCAGCTAGCTACCATACCAAACACACACACACACACACACACACACACACACACACACACACACACACCGCTATCAGCTAGCTACCATACCAAAACCCTTCCAAACCATTAACCCCCTGCTTGCCACAACAACTTATTTCTATGGCCGCAACTGACTAGTGGGACCATCACCATGGAAACATGATATTATGGAGAACCCTAGAACATTTAATAAATATTATTATTATTATTATTATTATTATTATTATTATTATTAGGCCTTTTACAACCAGTTAGTTTGAAGTCTATCAGATTCTCATACTGGACAGCAGGTGTCTTTTTCCTAAAAAATAAACAAAGCATTCAAATCGTGAATTGAGATTCGAACACTGAGCAAATGAACTTATATCAGAATATTGAAATAGTCGGCTCTGCCCTATGAATCATCTCCTCAATTTAAAGATGGACGCCCCTCGAGTAAGAAGAGGGAGGAGCTTCAAACAGATCAGAAAACAGACCAGAACATCAGACTGTACTTATCAGACGTAACAAGTCAGGGGAAACTAAATAGTTCTGGACCTTCAGACACCCCATTAAGCAGTATTTACAAGTGTGTGTGTGTGTGTGTGTGTGTGTGTGTGTTCTCCACAGACAACACCAGGAGAGGTCAAAGGTTACCAGTGCTCAGTCTGTACAGCAGTATCCAACAGAGCTGATCCAGGTGTGTAAAGGTCCAACAAGACATTTGACTCCAGCTCTACATGAACATTAGAAAGCATCTCTTGTGGTGCTGATGGTCTCCAGGCTTCCCTCTGTAGACCAGCGGGACGTGAATCTAGGACAGATGCTTCTGATGTCCTCAGTGAGTTCAGAGTCAAGTTCTCATTGATGTTTGTTCTGCTCCAGAGGGCTGAGGAGGACGCACGCGCTTTTCTAGACAAGGAGCTGAAGAAGCTCTGGAGGGCTCACTTCCCAGATTACCCACAATGCTCAGAGAGTCAGAGGGAGGAGGAGGAGGTGTTGGATGGTGAGGAAGAGGATCAGAGGAGGCGCGCCATAGAGGGAGTGGTAGACATCACAGTGCTCTGCCTGAAGCAGTTGAAGCAGGAGGAGCTGGCCGACTCTCTGCAGAGCAGTAAGAGACTCTTATTTTGAAACAAATCAGCAAAACTCTTATGTTGAAAAAAAAAACAGTAATAGACTCATATTTTCACAGCTTAAATATAAAGCACAGACTAATTGACATAATGGGGGATATGTTTCTATCAAACTTTAGATTCAAAACTGTACACACCTTTGGATTTGATGGTGGCTAAAACACTGATAATGTTTTGATTGATTACTCGTTTAGCCAACAGTAAAGCAACAAGTTGGAGCCGCTCACATTAACATCCTGACTGATGACTTCTGTTGTTTCTTCATTCAGAACATTTTGCTGTCAAGTGCCAACATGAACTCAAGTCTCATCTGAAGGAGAAGACCCAGCGTGTGTTTGAAGGAGTCCCTAAAGCAGGACAAGCAACAGATCTGAATGAGATCTACACAGAGATCTTCATCACAGAGGGACACAGTGGAGACGTCAACCAGGAACATGAGGTCAGACTGATTGAAGCAGCTTCCAGGAAACCAGCCAAGGAGGAAACACCAATCAAATGTGAAGACATCTTGAAACCCTTACCTGGACAAGATCAACCAATCAGAACGATAATGACAACTGGAGTGGCCGGCATCGGTAAAACCATCTTAACACACAAGTTCACTCTGGACTGGGCTGAAGGCAAAGCCAACCAGGACATAGACTTCACATTTCCCTTCACTTTCAGAGAGCTGAATTTACTGAAAGGGAAAGAGTTCAGCTTGGTGGGACTTCTTCATCACTTCTTTATTGAAACCAAAGAAGCAGGAATCTGCAGATACGACCGGTTCCAAGTTGTCTTCATCTTGGATGGTCTGGATGAGTGTCGACTTCCTCTGGACTTCCAGAACAACCGGATCTGGACTGATGTCACAGCGCCGACCTCGGTGGACGTGCTGCTGACAAACCTCATCAGGGGCGACCTGCTTCCCTCCGCTCGCATCTGGATAACCACACGCCCTGCGGCAGCCAATCAGATCCCTGCTGAGTGTGTTGGCATGGTGACAGAGGTGAGAGGGTTCACCGACCCACAGAAGGAGGAGTACTTCAGGAAGAGATTCAGAGATAAGACGCTGGCCAGGAAAATCATCTCCCATGTCAAGAAATCTCGAAGCCTCCACATCATGTGTCACATCCCCGTCTTCTGTTGGATCTCTGCTACAGTTATGGAGGACTTCTTCACAACATCCGAGAGTGGAGCAGAGATGCCCAACACTGTGACTCAGATGTACATCCACTTCCTGAGGGTTCAGTCCATACAGGGGGACAGGAAGTATCATGGGAGAGCTGAAACAGATCCACACTGGAGCTCAGAGAGCAAGAAGATCATTGTTTCTCTGGGAAAACTGGCCTTTAACCAGCTGGAGAAAGGCAACCTGATCTTCTACGAGGCCGACCTGGCAGACTGTGGCATCGATATCAGAGCCGCCTCAGTGTACTCAGGAGTGTTCACCCAGATCTTTAAAGAGGAGTGTGGGCTGTACCAGGACAAGGTCTTCTGCTTTGTCCATCTGAGCTTTCAGGAGTTTCTGGCTGCCCTTCATGTCTTTCTGTCCTTCAGAAACACTGGTGTCAATCTGCTCTCAGAAGAACAACCAACCTCTGGGGAAGATGAACTCCTCCTCTACCAGAGTGCTGTGGACAAGGCCTTACTGAGTGAGAACGGACACCTGGACTTGTTCCTCCGCTTCCTCCTGGGCCTCTCTCGGGAGACCAATCAGATTCTCCGAAGTGGTTTACTGGGACAGACAGGCAGTAGCTCACAGACCAGTCAGAGAACAGTCAGCTACATCAAGAAGAAGATAGATGGAGATCTCTCTCCAGAGAGAAGCATCAATCTGTTCCACTGTCTGAATGAGCTGAAGGACTGTTCTCTAGTGGGGCAGATCCAACTGTACCTGAGATCAGGAAGTCTCTCCACAGAATCTCTCTCCCCTGCTCAGTGGTCAGCTCTGGTCTTCATCTTACTGACATCAGAAGAGGAGCTGGACGTGTTTGACCTGAAGAAATACTCTGCTTCAGAGGAGGCTCTTCTGAGGCTGCTGCCAGTGGTCAAAGCCTCCAAAACATCTCTGTAGGTTCACTAATAGCAATAATTACCTATCATCTGTTTTGTATTTGAAAGTCAAATCCATGACATGGTGTGTTCAGTAAGATTACATTAAATAACACAGTTTACTGGACATTACAGGGTCTACATGTAGGATTTGATTTAAATGAATGAAGAAGTGAGAATTGATGTTAATTATTTAGCTTTGCTTTATACAAATGTATATGTTGAACATTTGAAAAGTGTAGGAATCTAACATGTTTGTATTGTTCATTAAAGGCTGAATGGCTGTAATCTGTCAGAGAGAGGCTGTGAAGCTCTGGCCTCAGTTCTCAGCTCCACCTCCTCTAGTCTGAGAGAGCTGGACCTGAGTACCAATGATCTGCAGGATTCAGGAGTGGAGCTGCTCTCTGCTGGACTGGGGAGTCCACACTGTAGACTGGAGACTCTCAGGTCAGTTGGACTCAATGTGATAAATGTAATACCTAAATGTGTGCTTCAGTATTAATTCATGGTATACACATATTTCTATGAAGACTGTTCTTAAATATTGTGTTTTACAATGTGTTTTTAAAGTGATCAGAAGCAAAACTATTTCCAGTTTTGCATGATGTTTTACAACATATTCTGTAATTTCTATGAAACCTATAATAATGAATGTTTGTATCTAATGTTCAATAAAGGCTGAATGGCTGTAATCTGTCAGAGAGAGGCTGTGAAGCTCTGGCCTCAGTTCTCAGCTCCACCTCCTCTAGTCTGAGAGAGCTGGACCTGAGTACCAATGATCTGCAGGATTCAGGAGTGGAGCTGCTCTCTGCTGGACTGGGGAGTCCACACTGTAGACTGGAGACTCTCAGGTCAGTTGGACTCAATGTGCAAACAGTCCCACCACACGGCTCCTCATCAGAAGACCTTTAACAGATTTACATCCAATAAAGTTAGAAATCATTCGTAAGAATAATTGTTTGTGTGTGTGTGTGTGTGTGTGTGTGTGTGTGTGTGTGTGTGTGTGTAGGTTGTCTGGCTGCATGGTCACACAGGAAGGCTGTGCTTCTCTGGCCTCAGCTCTGAGCTCCAACCCCTCCCATCTGAGAGAGCTGGACCTGAGCTACAATCACCCTGCAGGAGACTCTCTGCTCTCTGCTGGACTGGAGGATCCAGGCTGGGGACTGGACACTCTCAGGTATGGAGAGGACAGCTCACCACTCAGTGAGACAATGTCTCCTACAAGGATTCAACCGCCTGCTAGATGAAGTGTAACTGTAACTCATGTTGTGTAGAAAGTGATGATCCAGCAGATGATGAACGTGAATGTTTCCATGTTTAAAGCCAACATGCTGCTCTCACTGTGTTTCCCCCCCAGTGTGGAGCATGGTGGAGTGGGGAGGCTGAAACCAGCTCTAAAGAAGTGTAAGTGTCTGTTTAGTTTGATTCATCACAACACACTCACTATTTAGATGGACACTTCACTGATGAAGAGTCATTTATTTTGATGACGAATCATTTATTTTAGGACACTTCTTGTCAACAAAGTATTAAGTAATGCTCATTGGAAGACATGGGAACATTAACCAAACCTCTTCACAGAGACAATGGGTGGACATGACTCTTAGAGGGACACGTTCACATCGTGGGCAGTAACAACAAGGGAGACAAGGTGAGGGGAGTGACCTGGCCGTGGCTAAGGCCAGGTTCATTAGCATTACACTAAGGGGGGAAGTGGACATGTCTGCAAGGACGCAAGACAACTAAGGGATCTGCACAAGAAAGAAGTGAGGAGATGCATGGCCTCCACACTTCCTGGATACAGTGGAGATGCCAATGCTACTAACTGAACACCTTTTAATTGGAGAGAGGAAGGGAGCCATTTATAGACCAGACTTTATGCAAAGACTTAATTTATGCACATACTTTAGTATAGTATATTATAGAAGCTCATATAGTTTTTGTGGTGTATAGTTCATATATTCCACCACATCCATCCACACAGCAGTAGGTGACGTCCGTTCATTAAGACCTCATGTATCTTCTAATAATATTGTTACCATCCCAGTGAATGGTCCGTGTATAAACGGTGTAGTGGTCTTAAAGTGTTTTCTGAGCCAGTATAGGGCGAGCTCCAACGCAGCGCATCAAGTGACTCACAGTTTGGTGGTTTCAACATAGAGGCAGAGATGATGGAGATGAGGAGATGTGTGTGTGTGTGTTAGGACTGAATTGAAAACCTGAGGGGTATTGCACAAAACCAAGATAAGGGATTAAGCCGGGATATGTTTATGGTTTTAGGTTATCCTGGCTGAATTTAGCCTCAAGTCGGTTGCATGAAAGCAGCTCACACTTAACCCGGCTAAGTTACCATGGTGATTTATTCTCCGCAGTTAGCCTGCTCCAGACCAGGCTAACAGCCAGGCTAAGATTAATCCTAGTGATTCACCTGTTTTACACCGTCAATCCTGTGAGGAATTAATGTGTTTTACAGCATGTCCATGGTCTTTCTAAGTATGTTGAATCATTTTAATTATCCCGAATTAAAATATTACATATATAGTCATTTCTCATTTCATTTAAATCTGTTGGCTGTTTGCAATTGCAACAGTATTTTTATGTTGATTCAAGTGTTATTACTCAGGCCAACACAGTTAAAGTCTATATCTTTTCATACTATGACACATTTACGTTTGTGTTTATGATAGTCCGCCTTTATTACGCAATTGCAGCGCATTTGGAAATGTCAACAAACAGATGAGCGCAACGCTTATGTCATATTTATAAAATGTATTTTAATCACACAATCGAACCTTTGCGACATGTGAAACAGCCCATTGGCTACCATGCAGAATAAGCTGTTTTACATTTCAAATTTCAAATCGCGCAGACGTGACCGAGCCCGACCCGAACCCGAGCATCATTTCTAAATATCTGTCCGAACCCGACCCGGCCTGTCGGGTCCCCTCGGGTCCCGTCGGGCTTGGGTCAGGTATCCAATAAGGAGCTGTTCAGCAGCCGTGATGTATGAACAAAGCAAAAAAAAAACCTGAGCCTGAACTTTTTTTTAATGTGGGTGGTGGGGGGTCATCCTGTGGCGTGGACCAGAGGAGGCTCTTCCATTGAGGAAATGGAGGAAGGCCCTCCCCAAACTTTTTGAGAAAAAATAAAATAAAATTTGGGCCAACATCGATGAACCAATAAACAACGGATATGGCGTTGGAGGGCGGGGCTTAGACTTATTATTGGCAGTAGGGCTGAACGTTTTTTCTGGCAGATATTGCAATTTCGATTTGATTCAAGATTTTCTTCAAATCAAGCTTCAGTGCAATATTCACAATGGACAGCAACATTTACAAACATGACAGAAAATTACATCATACCATTAAAACAATAAATGCCATTACTCTAATGCAGGGGTATTCAACTAAAATATCAACATCTGCAACTGACTGTTAAATTAAACAAAGTACAATTCAAAAATATTTATTGTCACTAAACATCGAAATATACATGTGTACTGTCTCTCCCTGTCTCCCGTTCACACGTCTCTCTGTCTTCTCTCCCTGTATCGCTAACTTCCCTTTCCACCTGTCACTCACCTCTCATCTCCGTATTCAGAGTCGCGCTTTTGTTTACACACATTTGATTGGCTGAGCAGCGTCACGTGGGACGCTTCACTCGCATGCAATTGGTCTGTAAGGTCCACTAAGCAAATGTCGTAGAAAGACTAGAAATGCTGCGCTGGTTAAAATAGAAGCGCCCCGTCATAATGTAGAATCCCTCAATAGTTTATTGATTATAGGTCTGGGTCCGCATAGGACGGCGTCTGGGTCCGGACCCGGACCGCAGTCCGCCTGTTAGTGACTTCCGCGCTAGACTTTTCACCGGACTTTTTCATCATGCACTCGTCATGCAAAAGCCCGGTGATTTTTCAAGTGCCGGTATAATTTGGTTATGTTTCCGCTGGATGTTGCAACTTTAGCGCGACGGGTCACAGTACCTGTTTCTGGTGCACGTCTGCAGCCTCAAAACCGAAATACTCACAAATGACCGACGTGCTATTTTACGGAATGCAGGCTATGTGTAAAATAGTTGGCACAACAGATCTCGGGTCAGTCAGGAAAACCGCGGCTTTGGCGATCATGTGATCGCGTTGTCTGAAATCGCAATTTCGATCAGAAAACGATAAATCGTTCAGCCTTAATTGGCAGATGAACGCATTCACTCGAAATCTATAGGGATGATATGGAAAGGTTTTTTTTAAATATAAGACTTATTTTCACAGCCAGACGCTGCACGCCGGAAATCCGGCACGGTGCCGGAAAACTTTAATCCCTGTATGAAACGCGACTTTTATCCATGTTCCGATCGGTGATTCTGTGAGCGAACGCGAGGTCTATTCAAGTATGCCACTTATCCCTTCAGCTATCTTCATCTGACTTGACTTAGCCGCGCCTTTTTATCCTGGCTCGGCAAACGTGCAACCGGTTAAACGAGGATGCGCCGAGCAGACTAGTTCAAGCCGCGCTTGCTCAATTATCCTGGATTTCTTTATTATTATCATTAGCCTGACCTGCACTCTCACCTCCACTAGGGGGCATTAAAATAACTCAATCCAATACAATATTAATAATAGTTATTAATGTGTATTCTATTATAAAAATGATTGTTATTGTTATTATTATCATCAACCTTATCATAAGGCCTATTTACAATGAAACCGGTTTAGGCTGGTGCACCGGACCGGACCGGAAACCCGGGAATGGACCCACCCTTCAGCCCCTAATCATGTCTTGTTCTCCCGTCAGATGCCTGTGGACTCACACTGGACCCAAACACAGCCTTCAGCTATCTCTCTCTGTCTGAGGACCACAGGAAGGTGATGGTGGTTGGAGAGGATCAGTCTTATCCTGACCACCCAGAGAGATTTGACTCCTGTCCCCAGGTGTTGTGTAGAGAGGGTCTGACTGGCCGCTGTTACTGGGAGGTGGAGTGGAGAGGAACTGTTACTATAGGAGTGACATACAGAGGAATCTCAAGGAGAGGAGCGGGTATTAACAGCCATCTTGGAGGGAACAACAAGTCCTGGTGTCTTCATTGTCATGATGGTGGTTACTCTGCCTTTTACAACTGTAGTTCACCATCCATCTCTCTCCCCTTCCCTGTCTCCACCAGAGTAGGAGTGTATGTGGACCGGCCTGCTGGCTCTCTGTCCTTCTACAGAGTGTCCCCAGGTGTAGGAGGGTCCTCACACACACTGACACACATCCACACCTTCTGGACCACATTCACCCAGGAGGACCTCCTCCCTGCGTTTATGGTCTGGCCTGGTTTCTCAGCGTCTCTGTGTGGGTTGTAGTTTATGATCATCATCTCACCTCCAAACATCGCGAGCAAAAATTATGTCGCGCACAATTAACACATCCGTTAATGAAGGTAATATATAATATATAATCAGTGGGGGGGGGGGTGCACGCGATTGTTGACAGGGGGGGGGGGGGGGGGGGGGGGTGCGCGCGATTGTTGCCCGAGTTAATATGTATCATATATAATCAGGTTATGATATATATATATATATATATATATTAGTGATGGGCCGATAACGGCGTTACCGGCGGTATTAACGCGAGATTCTTCATCGCCGATAATATTTTTATCGCCGTTATTATCGCGAACCGAAATCCTCCGGTAGCACCCCCCCCCGCTCAACAATCGGGCAACTAAAAGCTCCGGTAGCACCCTCCGTTCAACAAAAAGCTCCGGTAGCACCCCCCCCCCCCCCCCCCCCCCCCCGCGCTCAACAAACGCGCAGACCCACTTTTAGTCATTATTTAAGCAATATAAGCCATTATTTAGGTAGCAAACAGATATTACGGACACCTTCGACATCATTCAAAGGAGTCACTTTAATCTAGATTAACCTAGATTAATTTCATGATTGCCATTAGATTAATCTAGATTAAATATTTTAATCTATGCCCATCTCTAATATATATATATACTGTATATATATATATATATATATATATCTGTATATATATGCTTTAAACCAGCCAAAATAGGAATAGAGAATCGATCTTGTATTGATTACCTATTGTTTATGATCAGTTCATTATTGTATTGATTACCGCGTGGCAGGTCGCGTCTCAGCCTATCAGAGAAATGAATATTCATGAGCAAGCTACAACCTTTGCCTTTATCAAATCTATTGATATATTTTTAACCATGAAAGGAAGTGACTTTAAGATCTTCCATAGGGTTTACTAAGCAGCTTTCACAAAGATTGAATTTCTAATTTGAAATGTATTTTAAATATTGATTGATGTTGAACCAAAAAAAAAAAGTACTACAATATGTTTGATATTTTGGACAACGTTTTTGTCCGCCTAACATGGAACCTGATTTAAAGCAGATTAATATTATATTCATAAATGCGGGCTATGGGAAAAGCTAATGATGTTCATGTTGGACTTTAAAGGGGCACTTGGCAACTCTGGCCATTTCTTCGCTGGTTTTCACTTTTGTGGTCGCATGTTTTCTCAATGAGCTCCCCCGTGATTAACTGTTATTGAGGGGGGCTTGTGTGTTTACGTTGAATTGCCGTAAAGCAGTTCGTGTTTCTCGCTCGTTCTCGCTTCTCGCGATACTTCCCATTTCCAATTTACCGGGACGGTAGTCCCAAAGTTGCAAGGCTGGTTTTCCACCGGGGGGGGGGGGGGGGGGGGGGGGGGGGGATAGTCACCATTAACACCGGAACAGACCATTTAACCATCCAAATGATTTCCAGACGGGTTTATTAGGTTGAAAAAGTTGCCAAGTGCCCCTTTAAACTGAATATTGATTCCTGTGTTGTGTTGGGAACAACACGGCAGCACAACATGTTCAGTTATTAAAGATATGTGTACACCTGTTGAGGATTTGTAATGTCTGCTACTTCTATTATTTTACTCCTGTTTATTGTGTACATGTAATCGACTATTATCTGTTGTATTTTTTCATAAAGCATAATGGTATTAAACAACTTGTGGATCCAGCTGGATGTCTTCCTGGACTCACTGGTGGCTCTGGGGACCGGGGGCTCAGTCCTCTGGAGACATGTCCTCCAACACGTCCCCACACACACAGTCTCCATTATTCACTTCATGTTGTCCTGTGATAGTATTATAGAATTATAGTGAACAATGGAATCTGTTTAATTATGATTAATAAAGTACCAATAATCTAATGGTCGTGGTGATAACAGGATGCACTCATGGAAAATTGTGTGTGTGTGTGTGTGTGTGTGTGTGTGTGTGTGTGTGTGTGTGTGTGTGTGTGTGTGTGTGTGTGTAGTGTAGTGGCGAGAGTTCAACTCCCAGCTAAAAGGTACTGGGTTTGAACCCCAAACCTGTAGCATCCTGTAGAGCAAGATGCCCCCTACCTGCTCCTTCATCACATGTATCTGTACTGTCTAACCCCTACCTGCTCATTCACATGTATCTGTACTGTCTAACCCCTACCTGTTCCTTCATCACATGTATCTGTACTGTCTAACCCCTACCTGCTCCTTCATCACATGTATCTATCTGTACTGTCTAACCCCTACCTGCTCCTTCATCACATGTATCTGTACTGTCTAACCCCTGCCTGCTCCTTCATCACATGTATCTGTACTGCCTAACCCCTACCTGCTCCTTCATCACATGTATCTGTACTGTCTAACCCCTACCTGCTCCTTCATCACATGTATCTGTACTGCCTAACCCCTACCTGCTCCTTCATCACATGTATCTGTACTGCCTAACCCCTACCTGCTCCTTCATCACATGTATCTGTACTGTCTAACCCCTACCTGCTCCTTCATCACATGTGTCTGTACTGTCCAACCCCTACCTGCTCCTTCATCCCATGTATCTGTACTGTCTAACCCCTCTTGTCCCAGAAAAAACCACATCCCAATCCACCAGATGTGGGACAAAGACTCCGTTTGTGTGGGACAATGTGGGACACCGATGCATCAAGGTAGTCTAAAAGAACTTAAAAAAAACACAAAACATTTCTATTCTGACCCTTTGCTTAGGGCCTATAACATTACTATGCTTTGCCATCTGCAGTGGCGGGTTAAGGGGGTCATGGGCCCCTAGGCTACTGTTTGTTTGGGCCCTCCACATTATTAATCATGCTTTATCAGAAAGAAAAAAACCTGCTTGGAACTTTACGCGGCACACGCGCGCACACTTGGCCGCACTTACACACACGCGCGCACACGTTGACACAGCCTTTACTATAAACAACGATCCCACAGAAAAAGGCCTTCACAGAGCATCTGCTAAATGATCACTGTTTTTATTTGTCTAAACCAACAAGCAGGCCAACATTGGAGTATGCGTGCTGCTACTGAGGAGTAATTACAACGTCCTGACTGGGGTCCGTTTCACAAAGCAGGTTCATTAACCTCTGAGTTTAATCCTAAACGCTGAGTTGATCTACTCTGAAATAGAAAACTCTGGGTTTTCGGTTCCAGAACAGCGGATTTGAGTTAATTTGATCAACTCAGAGGAGTTCCACCTAGGGTTAAGCGCGTGCACCACAACTACAAAAAGCCAGCATCAATGGAGCCCCGATTCGACGAGTCACCATGGCAACGGGGAAGAGGAGGTCTACGTTTTTCACCAACCTCGAATTGGAAATCCTAATGCGCTCATATGGCGAGTTTCAACACGTTTTTAGAAAGAAGTGCAACACTGCTGCGTAAGTTTAAATGTAGTCCTTTGCAATCACAATAATATTACTGGGGAAAAATGCTTGAATGGTAACTATTTATTTATTTCATTTATGTGCAATCCCGCGGGGGAGAAGCGCACTTGGCAGCAGCTTAAGATGACATTGTTCAAACAGATAAGACCTCGGCATGATCATTTTGATCATGTTTTACACTGTAAAGTAAATATTAAGTGGCTATTTGACTTAGTTGCCTTGCTCAAGTGCTCTACATCTCCGACATTGTACAAAAAACATTTGCAAAGAAACGCAGTGCAACACACAATATCTGCTGGGATGTGAGAGCATGACTACGGTTGGTAATGTTGCAAATGTAAGGACGGATTAGGTTGAGTATGTAAATGATGGACTGTGACGTGAAACGGTACCGCTGAAAAAGATAATTGTCTGGAAATGATATTTGTCTGGAAAGGCTCCATCTATGGTCTGATAACCCTCTCCCGACGAATATTTAATTCTCTGCGCAGTAATGCTGCACCGTCATCCACGGGATCGTTGTCAAAAGCAGTGCTCGAAGTGGGCCGGCACTTTTTCTTGCGTACCGGCACTTGTCACAGGCTGTCGGTACTCTACTTTGCCCTAACCAGGGGCGGATCTACCGGAGTGGCGCCCCCCCCCCCCCCCCCCCCCCCCGTCGCTTATGTGAATAAGGGAGTACCGGCACTTATTTTTTTCCACTTCGAGCGCTGGTCAAAAGGACATGTTCGTGAAAAAAGTCGCCTCCTACTGCCTAATAGACTTCTGAAATAGCACTGACTCTGATTTTTTAAATGATGTTTGACAGACGGCTACGCCAAAACTCGCCTGCTGACTGAATGAATGAGGAAATCAAATGGCTGAAAGAGGGCGGAGACAGATTGATCCATTGAGAAAAACCTGGTCCCGACCAGGTTAGGTTCATAGAGTCTGTTACTATGGTAACTGACTGAGAGCGTAAGTTATCTCTCTCTGTGAAACAGGCTGAGTTACCCCTCTTTCTCTGGTTTGAGTTACCTCCCTTTGTGAAACGGAAAACTCAGCGTTTCCCTCATTTCAGGGTTAATAAACCCAGGGTTTTCACTAAACCTGCTTTGTGAAACGGACCCCTGACTGAAACACACATCGGACCGCTGCGCAATACAATAACAACAAATACAAATACAATAAACAGAGCAGCGGTGACAGCACACAATAACAGCACAATCATATTTGTACCTTTTCTTAGAAGTTTTCTTCCCTCGCTTTCCCGCCAGAGAAGTGTTTAACGAGGCGGGTAAAATCCAGTTTGCGCAGTTCTCGGTAGCGGGATCGGCGGCCTCTCGTGCGCTCTCCGCAGCAACGGGCTGTCACGGAGGAGTCCGTGCGCGTGGCGGCGGGGGCATCATGGCTAATTCCCGGGGTGTTAGCGGGACAACATACCGGTGTTTCGGGTAGTTGAAGTGTCGGCCGCTCTCTCTCAGACTCCTGATCTGAGTGAGATTGGGAGGCATTGTCGCGGTCCACTTGGTCGCTGTCTTTGTCCTGGCTAAAGCTAGCTGTAGCTACAGCTTCAGTTGCGGTATCAACGGCGCCGACATTAGCGTTAGCCTTTAGGGACTGTACGATATTTACCGGGGGGGGGGGGGAGGGCCGGTCGTCAGGGGGGGAGGGCCTAGGATAATTTTTTTAAGCCTTAGGGGAGGGCCCAGGAGAATATTTTTGGCCTGGGGGGAGGGCCGAGGAAAATTATTTTATGGGGGGGCAATCGTCATGACTCATGCCGAGTTCGATGTTTAAATGAAAGATAGGATAGCCTGTAAGGAAGTGAACGTCTCCTTTACCATAACCATAACCCTTTTTGGAGTGAATTGTTTCACAGTAGACTGCGGACGCTGTAGACTCTGCTCTGCGAGCGGACGCTGTAGACTCTGCTCGTCTCATACCACCGCGAACGGGTTTATGAGACCCCAGATCGTTTCACACAGACGCGGGAGGGTACCTTTGGCGTCAGTATCCAGGGCTTAATTTGGGCCGGAACACGCCGGAATATGTTCCGGCACCTCCAACGGTGGATCTGGCACCTTTTTTATTTTTTTATTCCCCCCCCCCCCCCCCGCCTTCAGTGGTTACGATCGCGCAACCCCGTCATCAGTCCGCGGTCCCCCCCCGCGGGTCCCCCCCCCCCCCTCCCGTTGACAATCACGAACACCCCCCCCCCCACCCACCCCCGGGCGTGACAAATCGTCGGTAGGCCTATATTACGAGTTGGGATGAGAACGGGTTGTCTGCCGAAACCGTCAAGTCTAAATCATGCGATAGGCGCGCACGATGACATCCTCACAGCATGCACACGGGCTGTGTGTGGACTCGGGTCTGCGGCTGAGTCCGCGGCCGGGTCCGCGGGTCCGGTGCTGGGTCCGCGGCTGGCGGGTCCGGTGCTCCCCCCCCCCCCCCCGTTGACAATCGCGCCGAATGTAGAGCATATTGTAATGCAGCGTTGAATGGATGAATAGCTTACATAAGGGTCCCCAGCACTTTTCAAACCACACTCAAGCTTATGGTTATTGTCCCCACCACTTCTAAAACCAAACTGACGCCACTGACCACATAGACCAAGAATCGCAGGGTGATCATTAGTCGCTCTTAGTCACAGTAGTTTGTGTTTTGTCTTATAATAGCCTATAAGGTACAATGTCATCAGCCAAGTTGTGAAATTATTGGGGGAGTCTCGTAACATTGATAAAAGCAGGCTTGTCCCCATTCTCAAGTTCAAGGCACAGCGTGGCATAAACCCCTGCTCTTGCTGCGTGTGTACCCGTGTGTGTATGTGTGCTTATGTGGCCGTTTTAACCTTGTAAACGTCATTTTCCGACCAATTGTATTTGATTCACGTAGCGGGGAGGGCCTAGGAGAATTTTTTTTGAGCCGGGGGGAGGGCCCCGGAAAAAAAAAAATTACCAGGGGGGAGGGCCAGGCAGAACAATTTTAACCCGATCGTCTGGCGACCGGCCCTCCCCCCCCCGCTAAATATCGTACAGTCCCTTAGCCCCCCGCTGTCATGAACAGATGAAGAGTCCGCAACTTTGAAAAAACCTCTTATGTCCATTTAGGGATTGTTTTTTAGTAGATCTTTGTCCCGCTGTTCTTTCAGTCGTCGTGCTTTTCTTTTTCCCGCTCCGCCATCGCATTTCCTTTCTGACATTTTGCCGCTATACTGTCAACAGTGAGTGACGTATCATTTGACAACAAAACTGATCTTATGAACTACTCGGCCACATGATGGCAGCTGATTGGCTAAATGTGTCCCATATCTATCCAATCAGCGACTTCATTTTTTTTTAATGTTTCCAGTTTATTTATTTTTTTCTAGGCTACAGCCTAAACCAGCTTGTGCATTAATCCGCCCTTGGTTGGATGGCAGATAGAGAAAAAAAAATAAAAAATAATAATAGTTTGACAATGCAATGGATTGATTCATTCTCATGATATGTTAATGTTCACGGTTTTTGTGTTGTTAATACACAAAATATAAAATATACTCAAGTGTTGTTAATACACAGTGTTATGTATTTTCCTGATTCTCTAGCTAAACAGGGGGGATGATGTTGTGATATGTAAATGACACTAGATTATACTTATGCGGAGTGATACGTCACTACGTGCGCAGTGTAGGAATTCCTGGGTTGTAATGTTCCGTAAACTTTTCCTCAAGTCTCGTCTCCAAACAATACTTAACTCCCCTCCTCTCTCTCGTCACTCCGTCGGCTCCTTCTTGTAACACGGAGGACATAAAGGTAGGCTTCCTACTATATCTACACTTTACTATTGTTCTTCATATACCACCTCTATCTCCTAATATTAAAGTACTAACATATTAATTCATATTAATTAATGAACTGAAACGTCCTTAATCCACTGAACAACAAAGACGGCTGACTTCCTCATACGTTTACGACTCGCTTATAACTCTTTTGGAGATTTTAACGCACACACGACAACAACATTGAGGAAAGTATTTCATATTTATTTCAATAAAAACAACGCCCTAAACATATCCCAATAGTTCGCCATCTGGTTCTGTTTTTTTTTACTTTCACTTTCACAGCCTTTCAACACGGAAATAACGGTCGTGTTGAGCAGACTTTATACTTTTACTGTCTAATATTCTCCATATACTCTCTCTATGTGGACACTTAGAGGCCTTATATTAGCAGACTCCAACATTCAGCTGCTTTCTCTGGTTTTAAACACTAAACGTTGACTTCTGACTCTTTAACCCTTTCAACTCTTTTACGTCCGTTAGTTTCCAACCTTTTAGAAATGCTGTTGAGTTTCTGTAGAGATGTGACTTCTGTCTTTTGGAGATCCCAGAGCCACATTACATTTATTATAGCGTCCTGTTATTACCAGGAAGCACTTTACACAGCTGTGTGTGTGTGTGTGTGTGTGTGTGTGTGTGTGTGTGTGTGTGTGTGTGTGTGTGTGTGTGTGTGTGTGTGTGTGTGTGTGTGTGTGTGTGTGTGTGTGTGTGATTGTCCCCCCACTATAGTGTGTGTGTCCAGGTGTCCAGTCTGCTATGGATGAGGAGACAGAGGAGGGGGGTCCTCCCTCTAAAACCACTCTGTCTGGGGAACATGGCCGCCACAGAAGAGCTAAGAGGAGGAAGAAGGAGAAGAGGTAAGAAGAGGATCTCTAACTGTCTGTGGCTGTTGTCCATCTCAGAGCTCAGCAGTGATATATCATCACACCATCATTAGTCTGAGTAAAAGCTGTGTGTGTGTTGTGTTGAAGCCCAGAGCAGCAGGAGAGAGCAGACTCCCCTGGACCCAGCTGTGTCTCCATGAAGAGTGACTGGTCTATGCATGAACCTCCTCAGTTTAAAGATGGAAATCAGTCTGTTGAGAAGAGGTAAGGATTTGTTAGAGAGGATAAAAATACAATAATCGAATTTCCTCTCTCTATACTATCTATCTATGTTATCTATCTGTGTTATACCTGGTCACATATATAAATATATATTATCAATACAAACTCAAATATATTTAAATATACTTATACAATTGGAAACTTTAACATGCCGATCACTGAGCCCACACACACACACACACACACACACACACACACACACACACACACACACACACACACACACACACACACACACACACACACACACACACACACTGCTATCACTTCAAGGCAGAACTCTTCTGTGATCTGCAGCAGATGAAACGATATAGTCTGTGTGGACCCAGTGGTCCTCAGCTCTTGACCCCCTGTCTCTCTTTCTCTTAAGTCCTCCCCAACAGTCAGCACACCTTCCACCTCACAGTCACCTCATCACACCGCAGACATTATTGTAATGAATGACACAAACAGCCTTCTCCAAGAGAAAGTAGTGAATGTACATTAGAGCAGTGGTTTTCAAAGTGGGGGCCACGGCCCCCTGGGGGGCCGCCAGGGGGCGCTAGGGGGGCCTCAGAAAATTGGAGGGAAGATGAGAAAAAAAATGCAAAAAACAAAACAAAACGATAAAAAAAAAATAATAATAATAATAATAACAAAAATAAAATAAATAATAAAAAAATAAAAAATGTGTCCTGAACCGTACAACACTGCCGTAATCATTGGATTCTCAAGTTCAGCTGCAAGTTCGGCATGACGACGTCATAATCTGTGTAGACCTGGCCGCTGTTATCAAGCTGCTCTGCTCCTCAAGCTAGCGTGTAGCTAGCTAGCGCAAAATGGACAGGTTTTTGACAACAAACAAATAGACCGAAGGCGAAGACCAACAGCCCTGCCTAGGACTCTGCTGCAAAAATTGGGAATATACCGTATATTCTGTATTCTGTATATGCTGAAAAGATGTTCATTAATAATTTTCTTATGCTAAACAAATGTAATAATTATTGAATAGTAAATAAAAGTAAGAAAATACATTCTAAAAGTTGATGTTTATTTACATATTTTGTAGCATTGTCGGTGGGTTTGGGGGTCCCCGGTAAAGGTATGGTTATATTTTATATCTACCATATGACCAATAACTAGGGTCACACTAACCTCGGTGCCTGTCTGCAGACGAAGGACAGAGTCATGAGCTATGAGCAGAGGCATGTAAGCATGGGGGCAGCTCCTCAGGATCGGAATGACTGCGTTGTTGGTTACATGTGTGGAGTAGATAGTGTGAGGTCAGATGATGGCGAAAAACAGGCAGGATTGTCGCTGTATGTGTAAAGAATCTTTTATAGGAGGCGACAATCTGGCGCTGGAGCCAGACACCACAAGGACGAGAGGGGAAGACGTCAACAGCCAGCCCTTTATGACGTTTTCACTGGTTGTGTATATAACTTCCTGGGTCAGGGATAGTTGGTGGTCAGACTTCGTGATCTGACACACACACACTTTGTTGTTCGGTCAGGGAAACGTAGTCGGACCCAGATATATCTGTAAAACTCTGCACATTATACTGGTGTTAACAATAAAACTGATTATTTCTTAAAGCTAAACAACTTCTTCTATCGCTTCATTAAAAGAACACGCGTGAGTAGGGGTTTCATTTTTTTTTACTTTGAAACTGCCTCTCACAACACCGGCCAGAAGCTAATGCTGTTTGGGGGGCCTTGGCATGGAAAAGTTTGGGAACCCCTGCATTAGAGGACATGTTTCAGTCTACAACAGCCAAGCCTCCACATGTCCAGATGGTTGTCATTGTTTCTGTAGAAGAGTCCAGAGAGCAGACTCTGTACCCGGCCGTGTCTCCATGAAGAGCGGCTGGTCTATAGATAATCCATATGTTGGTAATATTCGGGGAGCAATAATCGGAGAGAAAAAAAGATAAAAAGTCACTTCATAGTACAAATCTTTCCCTGCCTGAATCGAATCCGGCGGACACCACTGCTGCAGAATCACGTTTTTATCAACTCATCTTTTTCTGTTTTTCCATTTTATTTCTACAGTGTTATTTTAATAACGCAAAACTACAATATCATGTCGGGTTGCTGCGTGGACGTCAGTGGCTTTCGGATCCACTCATCTGTCCGACTCTGTTACTGCAGAGCTTCAGTGTAGCCTACAAGTTTCTGAAGACACACGGCTGCCATAGTGTGAGAGTCGGCCCACTTCTAGTTATCACAAAGCTAATAAAGTGGTTTGAACATTGTGCAAAGTTTTGATGAAAATGCACAGCAGGACTGGCGCTATTCACCTGAGGAGAAATCACACAGGCGCTATTGAGGGAGACGGATTATCATAAAAGGAAAAAACATTGCAACCTGTTCTATTCATGTTTATTAAATTACCAACCTGTTACTATTAGTAGGTATAGTGTTGTGGTATCTTTAAAACTATGGACCTCATTTAAACATTGAAATAGCTGCTAAATAGCCAAGTTTATTATTAAAACCCTTCTAAAACCTATAATAATCCTGCTTCTTGTATTTCTAGAAGAGTCCAGCAGGAGAGAGCAGACTCCCCTGGACCCAGCTGTGTCTCCATGAAGAGTGACCTGTCTATGGATGTAACTGTTGTGTTTAAAGATGGAAATCAGTCTGTTGAGAAGAGGTAAGGATTTGTTAGAGATGATGAAAATACAATAATCGAATGTCCTATCTCTATACTATCTATCTATGTTAAACCTGCTCACACAGGTGTTTGAATTAAATACTTGAATTAAATAGAAAGCGATATGATATAAATATATATTATCATTACAAACTAAAATATTGCCACTAATACAATTGGAAACTTTAACATGCCGATCACCGAGCTTTCACCATAAAATAAATAATAAACCGAGCCCACACACACACACACACCGCTATCATAGGGTGACCAGACGTCCTCTTTTTCCCGGACATGTCCTCTTTTTGAAACCTAAAATTGTGTCCGGGCGGAATTTCAAAATCGTCCGGGATTTTGTTATTCTAGCCTCAAACGTGTTTTCACCGAATTTGCATTGCTCTCTCTTTCATTCACATAGTAGCCTAATCACGCCCTCCCCCTACAGTTCGCTTTGCATTGTGTGGTGTAGAGCCTGACCTTAGAGCTACCGTCATTGGTCGATATTCTAAGCCTAAACATTTAATTGGTTCACCTCATTAGCGCACACTTCCTTGTTTACCACTGGCAACGCGCATGGCTACCCGGCATCTTCAGCCATGCCGAAACGCAAGTGTAAGTTCACAGACGAATTGAAACACATTTCCATGTTTTCGTCTCGGTCGAGATCAACATGAAGCTGAGTGCCTGACCTGCAAAGCAGGCACTTACGTGTCGGTCGCAAATAAAGGTGCCAACGACCTACAGACACACATATGTTCAGCAAAGATTCTTTTTTATTATTTTTATTTTACCATTGTTGTGACTACTTGTATAGCCTACAATTTTTTTGTTTTGTTTTTGTTTTGTTTTTGTTTGTTTGTTTTTGCACATTTAAAACTTTCAAGTGTTCAAAATAGCCTTTTGAGGCAGTGTTTTTCTGTTAGTGTTGGGCCGGCCAATAAGAAGTGTCCTCTTTTTTGCAAACTCAAATCTGGTCACCCTACGCTATCAGCTCGCTACCCTACCAAACACACACACACACACACACACACACACACACCGCTATCAGCTAGCTACCCTACCAAACACACACACACACACACACACACACACACACACACACACCGCTATCAGCTAGCTACCATACCAAAACCCTTCCAAACCATTAACCCCCTGCTTGCCACAACATCTTATTTCTATGGCCGCAACTGACTAGTGGGAGCATCACCATGGAAACAAGATATTATGGAGAACCCTAGGACATTTAATAAATATTATTATTATTATTATTATTATTAGTAGGGGTGGTGGAAAAAATCGATAATCGATTAATCGCGATTATGAAATGGCCGATTATGAATCGATTATTAATTTTTCAAAAATCGATTTTTTTTTTTAAATTTTTTTTATTTTAATTTTTTAAATTTTTTATTTTTTTTAAAGTTTTTATAACTGTGTACATTATAGCTATAAGGCTACAGTAAAACATGTGTTGCTTCTGTCTTTCAAAAAAATAGACTTCAGTCGGTAACTATAATAATTGAAAATCAAATCGATAATCGTTAATAATCGAAAATCGGTCTATAATCGAATCGAGACTTCAATAATCAGAATCGAATCGGGAAATTGGACCAATTAACCACCCCTAATTATTAGGCCTTTTACAACCAGTTAGTTTGAAGTCTATCAGATTCTCATACTGGACAGCAGGTGTGTTTTTCCTAAAAATTAAACAAAGCATTCAAATCGTGAATTGAGATTTGAACACCGAGCAAATGAACTTATATCAGAATATTGAAATAGTCGGCTCAGCCCTATGAATCATCTCCCTTTAAAGATGGATGCACCTCGAGTAAGAAGAGGGAGGAGCTTCAAACAGATCAGAAAACAGACCAGAACATCAGACGTAACAAGTCGGGAGAAACTAAATAGTTCTGGACCTTCAGACACCCCATTAAGCAGTATTTACAAGTGTGTGTGTGTGTGTTCTCCACAGACGACACCAGGAGAGGTCAAAGGTTACCAGTGCTCAGTCTGTACAGCAGTATCCAACAGAGCTGATCCAGGTGTGTAAACGTCCAACAAGACATTTGACTCCAGCTCTACATGAACATTAGAAAGTATCTCTTGTGGTGCTGATGGTCTCCAGGCTTCCCTCTGTAGACCAGCGGGACGTGAATCTAGGACAGATGCTTCTGATGTCCTCAGTGAGTTCAGAGTCAAGTTCTCATTGATGTTTGTTCTGCTCCAGAGGGCTGAGGAGGACGCACACGCTTTTCTAGACAAGGAGCTGAAGAAGCTCTGGAGGGGTCACTTCCCAGATTACCCACAATGCTCAGAGACGCAGAGGGAGGAGGAGGAGGTGTTGGATGGTGAGGAAGAGGAGCAGAGGAGGCGCGCCATAGAGGGAGTGGTAGACATCACAGTGCTCTGCCTGAAGCAGTTGAAGCAGGAGGAGCTGGCCGACTTTCTGCAGAGCAGTAAGAGACTCTTATTTTGAAACAAATCAGCAAAACTCTTATGTTGAAAAAAAAAACAGTCATAGACTCATATTTTCACAGCTTAAATATAAAGCACAGACTAAATGACATAATGGGGGATATGTTTCTATCAAACTTTAGATTCAAAGCTGTACACACCTTTGGATCTGATGGTGGTGTTGCTAAAACACTGATCATTCTTTGATTGATTACTCGTTTAGCCAACAGTAAAGCAACGAGTTGGAGCCGCTCACATTAACATCCTGACTGATGACTTCTGTTGTTTCTTCATTCAGAACATTTTGCTGTCAAGTGCCAACATAAACTTAAGTCTCATCTGAAGGAGAAGACCCAGCGTGTGTTTGAAGGAGTCCCTAAAGCAGGACAAGCAACAGATCTGAATGAGATCTACACAGAGATCTTCATCACAGAGAGACACAGTGGAGACGTCAACAAGGAACATGAGGTCAGACTGATTGAAGCAGCTTCCAGGAAACCAGCCAAGGAGGAAACACCAATCAAATGTGAAGACATCTTGAAACCCTTACCTGGACAAGATCAACCAATCAGAACGATAATGACAACTGGAGTGGCCGGCATCGGTAAAACCATCTTAACACACAAGTTCACTCTGGACTGGGCTGAAGGCAAAGCCAACCAGGACATACACTTCACATTTCCCTTCACTTTCAGAGAGCTGAATTTACTGAAAGGGAAAGAGTTCAGCTTGGTTGAACTTCTTCATCACTTCTTTATTGAAACCAAAGAAGCAGGAATCTGCAGATACGACCGGTTCCAAGTTGTCTTCATCTTGGATGGTCTGGATGAGTGTCGACTTCCTCTGGACTTCCAGAACAACCGGATCTGGACTGATGTCACAGCGCCGACCTCAGTGGACGTGCTGCTGACAAACCTCATCAGGGGCGACCTGCTTCCCTCCGCTCGCATCTGGATAACCACACGCCCTGCGGCAGCCAATCAGATCCCTGCTGAGTGTGTTGGCATGGTGACAGAGGTGAGAGGGTTCACCGACCCACAGAAGGAGGAATACTTCAGGAATAGATTCAGAGAGGAGACGCTGGCCAGGAAAATCATCTCCCACGTCAAAAAATCTCGAAGCCTCCACATCATGTGTCACATCCCAGTCTTCTGTTGGATCTCTGCTACAGTTCTGGAGGACTTCTTCACAACATCCCAGAGAGGAGAAGAGATACCCAACACTGTGACTCAGATGTACATCCACTTCCTGATGGTTCAGTCCATACAGGGGGACAGGAAGTATCATGGGAGAGCTGAAACAGATCCACACTGGAGTTCAGAGAGCAGGGAGATCATTGTTTCTCTGGGAAAACTGGCCTTTAACCAGCTGGAGAAAGGCAACCTGATCTTCTACGAGGCTGACCTGGCAGAGTGCGGCATCGATATCAGAGCCGCCTCAGTGTACTCAGGAGTGTTCACCCAGATCTTTAAAGAGGAGTGTGGGCTGTACCAGGACAAGGTCTTCTGCTTTGTCCATCTGAGCTTTCAGGAGTTTCTGGCTGCCCTTCATGTCTTTCTGTGCTTCAAAAACACTGGTGTCAATCTGCTCTCACAAGAACAACCAACCTCTGGGGAAGATGAACTCCTCCTCTACCAGAGTGCTGTGGACAAGGCCTTACTGAGTGAGAACGGACACCTGGACTTGTTCCTCCGCTTCCTCCTGGGCCTCTCTCGGGAGACCAATCAGATTCTCCGAAGTGGTTTACTGGGACAGACAGGCAGTAGCTCACAGACCAGTCAGAGAACAGTCAGCTACATCAAGAAGAAGATAGATGGAGATCTCTCTCCAGAGAGAAGCATCAATCTGTTCCACTGTCTGAATGAGCTGAACGACCATTCTCTAGTGGAGCAGATCCAACAGTACCTGAGATCAGGAAGTCTCTCCAAAAAATCTCTCTCCCCTGGTCAGTGGTCAGCTCTGGGCTTCATCTTACTGACATCAGAAGAGGAGCTGGACGTGTTTGACCTGAAGAAATACTCTGTTTCAGAGGAGGCTCTTCTGAGGCTGCTGCCAGTGGTCAAAGCCTCCAAAACATCTCTGTAGGTTCACTAATAGCAATAATTAACTATCATCTGTTTTGTATTTGAAAGTCAAATCCATGACATGGTGTGTTCAATAAGATTACATTAAATAACACAGTTTACTGGACATTACAGGGTCTACATGTAGGAGTTGATTTAAATGAATGAAGAAGTGAGAATTGATGTTAATTATTTAGCTTTGCTTTATACAAATGTATATGTTGAACATTTGAAAAGTGTAGGAATCTAACATGTTTGTATCTGTTGTTCATTAAAGGCTGAATGGCTGTCGTCTGTCAGAGAGATGCTGTGAAGCTCTGGCCTCAGTTCTCAGCTCCACCTCCTCTAGTCTGAGAGAGCTGGACCTGAGTACCAATGATCTGCAGGATTCAGGAGTGAAGCTGCTCTCTGCTGGACTGGGGAGTCCACACTGTAGACTGGAGACTCTCAGGTCAGTTGGACTCAATGTGATAAATGTAATACCTAAATGTGTGCTTCAGTATTAATTCATGTTATAAACATATTTCTATGAAAACTGTTCTTAAGTATTGTGTTTTACAATGTGTTTTTAAAGTGATTAGAAGCAAAACTATTTCCAGTTTTGCATGATGTTTAAAACATATTTCTGTAATTTCTATGAAACCTATAATAATTAATGTTTGTATCTTTTGATCATTAAAGGCTGAATGTCTGTAAACTGTCAAAGAGATGCTGTAAAGCTCTGGCCTCAGTTCTCAGCTCCACCTCCTCTAGTCTGAGAGAGCTGGACCTGAGTACCAATGATCTGCAGGATTCAGGAGTGGAGCTGCTCTCTGCTGGACTGGGGAGTCCACACTGTACACTGGAGACTCTCAGGTCAGTTGGACTCAATGTGCAGACAGTCCCACCACAAGGCTCCTCATCAGAAGACATCTAACAGATTTACATCCATTACATCTGTGTGTGTGTGTGTGTGTGTGTGTGTGCGTGCGTGCGTGCGTGCGTGCGTGCGTGCGTGCATGCGTGTGTGTGTGTGTGTAGGTTGTCTGGCTGCATGGTCACACAGAAAGGCTGTGCTTCTCTGGCCTCAGCTCTGAGCTCCAACCCCTCCCATCTGAGAGAGCTGGACCTGAGCTACAATCACCCTGCAGGAGACTCTCTGCTCTCTGCTGGACTGGAGGATCCAGGCTGGATACTGGACACTCTCAGGTATGGAGAGGACAGCTCACCACTCAGTGAGACAATGTCTCCTACAAGGATTCAACCGCCTGCTAGATGAAGTGTAACTGTAACTCATGTTAGAAGTGTAGAAAGTGATTATGCAGATTATGCAGCAGATGATGAAGGTGAATGTTTCCATGTTTAAAGCCAACATGCTGCTCTCACTGTGTTTCCCCCCCAGTGTGGAGCATGGTGGAGTGGGGAGGCTGAGACCAGCTCTAAAGAAGTGTAGGTGTCTGTTTAGTTTGATTCACCACAACACACACTCACTATTTAGATGGACAGTTCACTGATGAAGAGTCATTTATTTTGATGAAGAATCATTTATTTTAGGACACTTCTTGTCAACAAAGTATTTGATTGAAGTCCTGATCATGGGAAGACACATGGGAGCATTAACCAAACCTCTTCAGAGAGACAATGGGTGGACATGACTCTTAGAGGGACACGTTCACATCGTGGGCAGTAACAACCAGGGAGACAAGGTGAGGGGAGTGACCTGGCCATGGCCAAGGCCAGGTTCATTAGCATTACACTAAGGGGGGAAGTGGACATGTCTGCAAGGATGCAAGACAACTAAGGGATCTGCACAAGAAAGAAGTGAGGAGATGCATGGCCTCCACACTTCCTGGCTACAGTGGAGATGCCAATGCTACTAACTGAACATCTTTTAATTGGAGAGAGGAAGGGAGCTATTTATAGACCAGACTTTATGCAAAGACTTAATTTATGCAAAGACTTTAATTAAGTATATATTATAGAAGCTCATATAGTTTTTGTGGTGTATAGTTCATATATTCCACCACATCCATCCACACAGCAGTAGGTGACGTCCGTTCATTAAGACCTCATGATATCTTCTAATAATATTGTTACCATCCCAGTGAATGGTCCGTGTATAAACGGTGTAGTGGTCTTAAAGTGTTTTCTGAGCCAGTAGAGGGCGAGCTCCAACGCAGCGCATCAAGTCACTCACAGTTTGGTGGTTTCAACATAGAGGCGGAGATGATGGAGATGAGGAGATGTGTGTGTGTGTGTGACAGAATTGAAAACCTGCTCTCCACTCAAATGAATCAAACACAGACCTTTTCCATACTGGAATGGAAATGAAATCAAAGGGCCCTTTACTGTGAGTGCTTCTAGATATCAGATACTAGCAAGACACCGCATGGAGACGGTTGAATATCTCAATCCTGCTGGCGTTGGTTCTTCCCCAGCGCTGCAGCTGACCTGCACTCACTCTCACCTCCACTAGGGGGCATTAAAATAACTCAATCCAATAGGTAGTATTGTTAGAATGAGGATTATTATTATTATTATTATTATTATTATTATTATAAGACTTAATCATATCATAATAATCATGATACTAACAATATTAATAATAGTTATTAATGTGTATTCTATTATAAAAATGATTGTTATTGTTATTATTATCATCAACCTTATTATAAGGCCTATTTACAATGAAACCGGTTCAGGCTGGTGCACCGGACCGGACCGGAAACCCGGGAATCGACCCGACCTTCAGCCCCTAATCATGTCTTCAGCCCCTAATCATGTCATGTTCTCCCGTCAGATGCCTGTGGACTCACACTGGACCCAAACACAGCCTACAGACGTCTCTCTCTGTCTGAGGACCACAGGGAGGTGATGGTGGTTAAAGAGGATCCATCTTATCCTGACCACCCAGAGAGATTTGACTCCAGGTCCCAGGTGTTGTGTAGAGAGGGTCTGACTGGCCGCTGTTACTGGGAGGTGGAGAGGAGAGGAGGTGTTGCTATAGGAGTGACATACAGAGGAATCACAAGGAGAGGAGAGGGTGGTGACAGCAGGTTTGGAGGGAACAACAAGTCCTGGTGTCTTCAGTGTCATGATGATGGTGGTTACACTGCCCGGTACAACAGTAGTTCAACATCCATCCGTCTCCCCCTCCCTGTCTCCACCAGAGTAGGAGTGTATGTGGACCGGCCTGCTGGCTCTCTGTCCTTCTACAGAGTGTCCCCAGGTGTAGGAGGGTCCTCACACACACTGACACACATCCACACCTTCTGGACCACATTCACCCAGGAGGACCTCCTCCCTGGGTTTGGGTTCCTGTCTGGTTCTGGTACCTCAGTGTCACTGTGTGGGTTGTAGTTTATGATCATCATCATCTCACCGCCAAACATCGCAAGCAAAAATGATGTCGCGCGTAACTAACACATCCGTTAATCCGTTAGGTAATATAAGGGATAATGCCCGACGAGGTGTCCATTATCAGAAGTTTCGCGTCGGACGGTTCACGCCTCCGCGTCGTCCATTAACTTCTGATAATGGACACCTCGAAGGGCATTATCCCGCTTATACCATGGTCACTTGCCAAAGAAAATAAATGAAGACCATTCATTAATATTTGCATGCGTTTTACAATCAAAATATAAAGTTTTTCACAAGCCATAATTTAGCTTCCCTAGTAACGCCTGAGGGTCTGACTAATACCTGGAACAATCATTACCCTCCCGTAAGGTTCTTATGCAACGGAAACGTAGTTCACTCCTCCAGTAAATAGGACGGACCTTAGATATTGCCGAGTATAAGAACGGACCTTATACTCGGCAACGGGAGGTATTCAGTCCGCTCAGCTATGAGCCACAGAGCTGACGTAATGCATTGCACATCGGGAATCACGACGGCCTATACTTTCAACATAAAGTGTACATATTTATAATTTGAAATGTGTCCCAGCCTTTATACCACAGATACTATAGGGTCTATAGCATATAACCGCGTTTTCTGATTACAGTTTAATGCATTTTTCACAATTTACCAGCTGTCGTTTTGAAAGCTGAACAGACAATTTGACTGGAAGTACTTAGTAGGTGTCCATATAGCCAGAGCTAGCTCTGCATATAGCAGGGATTAATGGCCACCCTGCAGCCAATCAGAATCGAGTATTCCCTCTCCGTTGCCATGGTTACCATCTAGCATTTGAGCCAGCGCAGTAATCTAACTGTAATCAGGCAATTTGACCCGAACGTCTTTCCTATGTGTACATTAACACTTTTTAACCTACACCCGCCAGCCAATCAGAATCGGGTATTCACCCTGACCATGGTATAAATAATATATATGTTAGG
>JAOPHQ010005544.1:35000-39204 GCA_030340625.1 Merluccius polli | reverse complement strand
TGATGAGGCCCCAGAACCGCAGCTCTGCACCCAGAGCGTGGGTAGCAGGGTGGGGGTGGGGGGGGGGGGGGGGGGGGGGGGGGGCAGGTGATCTGATGTCAGCCACCATAATGGCTGCTTTCTTGGAGAGGCGGGTTGGGATGCGGTTGCTTCTGGTCGGCCCACCGCTTTGGATTATCGTCTCAGGACGTTGGGACGTGTCGCATCTGTGGTCTCTGTCTCCAGGCCTTCAGTTAGACGCCTACTGCTCATAATAATATTAATAATATATTTATAATACTAACATTTTTTGGGGCAAATTGCTCACTCTGCGTGTCCGTGCGACGCCGCAACCCAGGAGCCCCGGCCCATTAACCAGAGGCTAAGGAAGCTGTTGACGGCTGACATGAGGCACAGCAGATAGACGGCCATGTTGGCCCAATCCCAAACACCATAAAACATCCCCCCTCATTAAAACGTCATTAATTCAACACATTTGGTATTAACCGCGCCGAATAATTGCAGCGTCTACGTCTAGGACGCAACCCATGGCAGGATTGTGTGTGTGTGTGTGTGTGTGTGTGTGTGTGTGTGTGTGTGTGTGTGTGTATGGGTCTCAATCCCTGTGTTCAACCCCATTTAACACGGCTACATTTTCGACAGTTTCTGCAGTCAAGTACAAAACGGCATTGCCATGGCATTGTGGATGATGATGATGATGATGATGACGATTTTTTGGGACTATTTAAAATCTTTCAGAATCTTGAACCATCTGGCTGCAGAAGGCCTTTTCTGCTAAAATAAAAGTCCCGATGCACAAATATATAATAATAATAATTTCCTACGTAGCCTAGGTTAGAAATAGTAGTCTACATTCATAAAAGCGCCTCAATGACCTACACACGCTCACATGCAGGCACTAAATCAAAAAGGCACACATGCATGCACTGCCTTTGCTAGTTTTACTGTTTAACATGCATACATGCAAACGCTTGCATATGGGCCGCGCGTCGACACGCATGCATGGATATGCAAATGAACACATGCATACTTTCATAATGCATGCCTTAAGGCAAGAGCAGCAACTGCTGCAACAGATGCTCAATGCGCCTTTATTACGTTTATGTATATATTACGTTCAATTATTTGTATGGTGTTAAAACTACATTCCCCCTTTTTCTCCTGAATTGCTCCAAACATGTTTTTTTCATCTCATTTTCATGGTGGAGTTGAAGGCCGAGTTGAAAGTGATTTTCTTGATATGCCGCAGAACAATTTCATGCCCAATTCATTTTTTCCCCCCTCTGGTCTTTAATTGTGAGCTAGTTGCAGAATAACTGTAGATTTCATCTCAGTTGCACCAACAGTTTCCTTTCAAAGTAAAATGGTGGCAATTGGGAAATTCAAGTGTTCAGAGTATTATGTAACATCAAAATGTATGCAAAGATCTTTCACATCTCTCACACTATCATTTTTCACATGAGAACGCATCGAATGGTTAAATCTGTTTCTTGTTGTGCTGAATTGTTTCAACATAAACAGTACGTGTTATTTTATCACAGTAATGACTTTCTGAAATGCATGTGTTTTGGATTCAAGGGGAAGCAAGCAGGATTATAAAGCTTAACTCTTGGCTTTAAAGTTTTGATGATAGATAGCTATTACCTAACCTAAAGGCTTAAAGTCCAGTAAAAAACAAACTTCCACCCGTGTTTCAAAGGTAAAAAAAGGTCATGTTCCCACCGAGTCGTTTGTCCATTACCCTAAAACATACAGGTTTGTTGCACATAAAAAACTCATTATCCCATAATTCCTCGGTTTAACTGCTGTTCTTGGATTATTATGGCCCATTCATTAATACCACACCCAGTTTCCCTCTTGAGCCATAATAAAATAACAATGTTCAGCCTCAGACTCAGCACCACTTACTATAACATCAGGTTTTTTTTCAGTGTATTGTTTCGTCTTTTTTTCTTTTCTTTTAAGTTCGAAAGATAGATAGACAGATATTGGATATTCAACAGATATTCATGCTCAGCAGTACAGCAGTTATGTGGAGTTTGGTGTGGGTATACAGAAACACACAGACTGTATCATACAAGTTAAACTGACTTTCGATTTGTGTGCCTGTCTTTCTGCGACATGCGCGTCGACATGCATGCATGTCACACAAGATTTAAGGCTAGAGCCGCAACTACTGCAACAGATACTCAGTGTGAGGCTTCTCTCACTGGAGAAGTGAACAAGGGAAAAGCAGGATTGCCATCAGTAGGACGTGCGCCATTATTATGTTTATTAAGTTTGTTAATTACTTGCAGTACCTGTACATACCTCATACTGTTACCTACCTCATACTGTTTATATATACCCATTACCCTGCCCTTAACTTAACTTTATAACCTCATACTGTTACCTACCTCATACTGTTTATATATACCCATTACCCTGCCCTTAACTTAACTTTATAACCTCATACTGTTACCTACCTCATACTGTTTATATATACCCATTACCCTGCCCTTAACTTAACTTTATAACCTCATACTGTTACCTACCTCAAACTGTTTATATGTATACCCATTACCCTGCCCTTAACTTAACTTTATAACCTCATAGTGTTACCTACCTCATACTGTTTATATATACCCATTACCCTGCCCTTAACTTAACTTTATAACCTCATACTGTTACCTACCTCATACTGTTTATATATACCCATTACCCTGCCCTTAACTTAACTTTATAACCTCATAGTGTTACCTACCTCATACTGTTTATATATACCCATTACCCTGCCCTTAACTTAACTTTATAACCTCATACTGTTACCTACCTCATACTGTATATATACCCATTACCCTGCCCTTAACTTAACTTTATAACCTCATACTGTTACCTACCTCAAACTGTTTATATATATACCCATTACCCTGCCCTTAACTTAACTTTATAACCTCATACTGTTACCTACCTCATACTGTTTATATATATACCCATTACCCTGCCCTAAACTTAACTTTATAACCTCATAGTGTTACCCGCCTCACACCTCATACTGTTGTATATACCCATTACTCTGCACTTAACTTAACTTACATAACTTCATACTGTTATCTTTACTGCACTCCTAACTTGCACTACTTGCATTTGATAATGACTATTTGCACATCTGGTTAGATGCTAAATTGCATTTTGTTGGTCTCTGTGCTGCACTACGGCAATGACAATAAAGTACACATATATATAAATTATGTTCAATTATTAGTATAGAAATTGCATGTGTTCAAACTACATTCCCTTTTTGTCCTGAATCGCTCCATACTGTCCAACCCTTAGACCTCATTCACTCACTCACTCACAATCTCATCAGTGCTATTTTCTTCATCTCTTTTTCTATTACCCCAACTCATCTCTTATCTGGCCAACTATTTTCTGAAGAGGCGACAACACAGAAAATGGCTGTCATGTCATTTTCATGGAGTGTGTCTTAGGAAAAAAAAGGCTGCCTTCCGAGTTGAAAGTGATTTTCTTGATATGTCTCAGAACAATTTCATGCCCAATTCATTTTTCCCCCCCTCTGGTCTTTAATTGTGAGCTAGTTGCAGAATCACTGCAGATTTCATCCTAGTTGCACCAACAGTTTCCTTTCAAAGTGAAGTGGTGGCAATTGGGAAATTCAAGCGTTCAGAGTATTATGTAACATCAAAATGTATGCAAAGATGTTTCATTTAGCGCTATTAAACTCACATCAGAATGCATCACATGTTTAAATCTGTTTCTTGTTGTGCTGAATTGCTTTCAACATAAACAGTATGTGTTATGTTATCACAGTAATGACTTTCTGAAGAGCATGTGTTTTGGATTTCAGGGGCAGCAAGCAGGATTATAAAGCTTAACTCTTGGTTTTAAAGTTTTAAAGATAGATGGCTATTACCTAACCCTAAAGGCTTAAAGTCCAGTAGAAAAAAAGAAGTTAAAAAAGGTCATGTTCTCCATTTGTCCATTATCCCTAAAACATACAGGTTTGTTGCACATAAAAAACTCATTATCCCATAATTCCTCGGTTTAACTGCTGTTCTTGGATTATTATGGCCCATTCATTAATACCACACCCAGTTTCCCTGTTGTGCCGTAATAAAATAGTAATGTTCAGCCTTTGCAACAGTGAGCTCAGCACCACTGAGTGCAATTTTTGGTTTTCACAAAGAGACATTAAGCAAACGGC
>JAOPHQ010005544.1:27500-30000 GCA_030340625.1 Merluccius polli | reverse complement strand
CGTTGTATTTATAGTGTTGTACGTCTTTGGCAGTTACTTGGCGAGCTCAAATGCTGAGGCCTCAGTGTGGCATTTGGTGACATTTAACTCGGGAATGTGAATGTCACGTCACCTGGGAGAGTTTTCACTCCACATTTGCGTCCTGCCTACACAAACATTTGTTGAACGCAACTCAGCGGCGGCGGCGTACGGCGTATCCCTCCTCGCTTCGTCTTGCCCCTTAAGTTTCGGTTGAGTAGCTGTAGAAATATATGTAGAAATATAAAATGGTGAAGGGACGCTTTGAAAATACCAGTGAATATCTCTGCTTCGTATTATGAATATTATGCATATTCTTGCATAAGTTCATCAGAAAGATACCGCTTCTACTTCTTAATGCTTGTTTTCCGTTTTAGCTCTCGGTTGGTCTTGACTCACAAGGATTTCTAACTGTGACAAAGTGACGAGTGGTAGAAACGCTAACGTCGGGGTTCCTTTGTGAGGCCCTTCAATGTCTTTACGCCGGGGCCCCCAGAGGCCCCTCCCGAGGGATTATAGTCCAGCACAACTAATTGCTGTTTTTTTGTAAAACTTTCACGCATGTAGGACGCTCCTGGCACCCTCTCCGGTTTCCCCCCCCTGGGCCGGTGGGTTGGGGAGCCTGGTTGTTTTTTAATGTTTTATTAAGTACAGTCAGTCAGAAAACTTTGGCGCTATGGCTGAGCCTTTGATCCAGAACGGGATTACTAGCTTGGACAAAATTCACTCTAATAGTAATTGGCAGTTATAAAGAGACTAGTTAGTTGCAAGGGCTCAAAACAGATTTCGGGTCCCTGCAGCTTTGCTAATGAGCGCAGATTGTGTGTTTTTCTTTCAAATAATTATCTTATTTCAGGTCAAATCGCCATGTTTTTTCCCCTCAAAAACAGTTGGAGTGTGTAAAAAAAAAACAAGTGCAAGTGTCGAGTTAAACCGGGGGCCCGCAAACTTTCATATCGCCGGCTACAAGTCTTAAGCGCCGAGCGTTCAGCCCCGCTGCTCACCGCTTACCGCCGCCGCGGAGCCTCGCAGCCAGGCTGACAGACAGGCAAGCATCGATGGGTTTGGGTCTGCATGGGGGGGGGGGGGTGGGAGTGGGGGGGTGATTGGAGGGGATGGGGGGGGGGGGTGGGGGTGAAGTCAGCTCTCATGAAGGGTGAAGCAGGTGTGGCTCACAAACGTAGACAGACGAGACGAAAGCACAGCAGCCACGAGGTAACTCCACAGGAGACCCCAATCAGTCAGCGCCAGCAGTGACGACCGGGTCGGTAGTTCAGTGTGTGTGTTGAAAAGTGAAACTGTCGGTTGTCTATAATATAGACAGAGGCCTATCTGCTCAACTTTTTTTTAAATATAAATGGTATGTATTTACATTTAAATAAAGGCGTTTCATACTCAACACACTATGGTTATGATGCCACTTCATTATGAAAGGTAAACTCCTTAAATGCCGCTAAATGTTTAAATGTTCTAGCATTATTCATTTCAACCAAAGGTTTAATCTTAAAACACTGGATTAAAAAACATATAAAATACAAGACGTTCCAGTGTTCATCCAAACACCTTCATCAGTTGTTAAGTGTGCACAGGAAGTAACTCTGGCTTTAATACACAAGGCAGTCACATGATCTCTGATGAAGGTGTTTGGATGAACACTGAAAAGTCTTGTATTTTATACGTTTTTAAATCCAGTGTTTTAAGATTAAACCTTTTGTTGAAACTAATTACCTGGATGCATAAATGAATCTCCATAGACATACTGTATAGCATTATTAATCTGCAAACCTGTCGTCTGAGTGATGAACCGAGCGCAAAAGCATTTTCTAGTAACACAAAGCTTTGAAGGGTGGTAGACATCAAACAGAGATAATAATAATAATAATAATAATAATAATAATAATAATAATAATAATAATAATCTTCATGTGGCCATATAAATGATGTGTGTGTGGCGGATATGTGTGTGTGTGTGTGTGTGTGTGTGTGTGTGTGTGTGTGTGTGTGTGTGTGTGTGTGTGTGTGTGTGTGTGTGTGTGTGTGTGAAGGGCTCCTGAGCCCCGGATCCCAGGGGTGCTCCCTGCAGCGGGAGCACCCAGAGAGCACCCAGGTGGGCCGGGAGACGCGAGGCGGCTCCTGCTTAATTAAGGTCTGGCCGTATGTCTCTGACAGAGGGAGGCCACCAGCTGCCGAGGCTTTCATCTCACCTGTGTGTGTGTGTGTGTGTGTGTGTGTGTGTGTGTGTTTGTAATTATCTCTGTGTGTATAGGTGTGTGTATCTGTGTGTGTGTGTATTCTGAAAGTATGTCAGTCCTCACCTTTTCATTGGACCACATGACTGCTCAACCCACACACACACACACACACACACACAATCTGTTTTTCCTTTCTCTCTCTCTCTCTTACATCCATACTTAGATTTCATTCAGAACGTTTGCAGCGTCATCATCGATCTCCTTGCTGATCTCTGAATGACAGTTTCACG
>JAOPHQ010005544.1:0-25000 GCA_030340625.1 Merluccius polli | reverse complement strand
TATTATCCTCTGCGCGGGATTATGATCTTTGGGCCTTTTGGCCACCTGACCAATGATTCAAGCCGGTTACAAATAAATACCCCTGTTTTGTGTTAACTCTGTCTCATGGTCTCTCAATTCATGTTGGTGCTTACTATGGACCGTAACATGAATTGATTGGGGGCTCTAGTCCGTGTCTTTTGACTTGATTGTCGCAAGATTTGAATTCAGCCTTTTATAGCCTACTCTAGTCTCGTTCGTCTCGTCATCGTAGTAGCCAGATTTTTGCGAGTGTACGGAACAAGGTAAGTGCACCCCGGGTACGTGGAGTTCCTGTAGGAAGATTGTTTTGTCATTTTTTTCGGGCAATATCCTGAGGAGGGGGTACTTGAATACCTCGAGCTCGGTACTGGCCAGAAGACAGAACAGGATACAGTTTTCAGTTTAGGGAGGAGGGGACTCCGCTGATCTGGTTAAATGCACTGTTCTGTTTGCACTGCGTGTGTTGTCTTGCTTGTGTGACTTGACTGTGTAATCGAGACTTTTGCGCTTTTGCGCTTCGTTTTTTGGGAACATTTTTGTGCGTTGCCTTTGGGTAACGACTCGTCTGCATTGCGTTGCAGTGATTTGGTTGTGCGCTGCATAAAGCTTTGACCATAGCTTAATTGCGGTACACTTCTCCTGTGGTTTAAACGCCACCTTGTTAAGCTTGGCTTAAACAGGTAGCTCCGGGCTACGTTAAAAACAAAAAAGTTCTGATTTCCAGTGTGTCGTGTCACACTTAGAGAGAGCATATTTAATTACACCGTTATCTGCTAGAAGGGGAATTGAAGTAAGTAACGGGGACAATGGCAGCGGTAAAAGAGTTTAGGATCAGCTAATTGAATTGGCTACTCATTATGGCGTTGCGCCCTCTTACGATTCTAAGCATAAAAAGTATACCGTAATGAGTGCCTTAATTGATGGTCTAGTAGGGAAGGGTATCATTCCTAAGCCAGATGATTGGGAATCAGATGATGGCGATGCACCGCCTGATGGAGCCGGTCATCCTCCAACTCCAAAACCTCCAAAGAAATCTCCCGATCGTAGGAAGCTGGGTATAGAGCCAACAATACAAGAGCTGCACCTTCGTAGAGATCTGGGGGAGTTAGAAGTCCGTAGGGAGGAATTAAGGGTTCGAGTTCGTGAGCAAGAGCTTGTGTCTCAGTTGGAGATTATCCTCAGTCCTTATCAAAGAGTTTAAAAACTGTCTCCCTGATGCCGTGTCGATGTACGTCAGCGAACAAAGGGCTACGTCTCTCGAGAAAGCCGCTGTTCTTGCTGACGAGTATGTGCTTACCCATAAAGTGCGCGACAAGCCGCGGAAGGCTGAGACCGTGAACAGGGCGAACTCGCCGCCGGAGAGTAGCTCACAACGCCAATCGGATAGCTCTCAAAACTCTAGCTCCGACGTGAGGTGCAATTATTGTAAAAAACCTGGTCACCTACTGACAGTGTCTGTCACTCAAAAAGAAAAACGCTAAAAGTGCAGAGTTAATCGCTACCGAACGAAAAACGCAACTAATTCCAAGTGTGAGCAAGGATGTTAGTGAGTGTAATGAGTCGGAGGCTTACAAGCCATTTGTGCACGTGGGCTACGTTTCACTTCCAGGGGGCGATAACCCAAGATCTATCACAATTCTTCGTGACACTGGCGCTAGTCAGTCCATGATATTAGAGGGAGTACTACCGTTGTCTGACAAGACTGCACTAGGGAGTAGTGTTTTGGTACGCGGGATAGGGATGACTTTTATTCCAGTTCCCCTTCATAAAGTCCAGCTCGGGTCTGAGCTAGTTTCTGACTGCGTCGTAGTGGGAGTACGGCCGTCTTTACCGGTTCCAGGCATAGATTTCCTTCTCAGAAATGATATTGCTGGTGGGGAGATCTGGGGGAAGTCAGGTCAATTTCCCGAAGTCGTTGCTGTGCCCCTGTCCTCTGAGGAGGACGAGTGCGGTAAAAGGTTTCTGGACGTTTTCCCATCTTGCGCTATCACCCGTGCGATGTCCAAACAAACTGGCGCACCTAATGTCTGTGGGGATTTGCAGAATACTTTTCTGGCAGATCTCAATTCGGACTCATCAAATATAACTTAAAACATCTCAATCTGTGTCACCTGCCATGGGCAGGAATGAGAAAAGTCATTGGCTGACTCAAAAGGCTAAAATTCCAATCTCAAGGGCGGAAACCCAAGTGGAGGATGAAACCCTCACTTCTCGTGTAGCTTCAGGCTTGTTCCTCCGTTGATCTTGTGTTGCAGCCTCAAGGCTACGTCTTTCGCGAAGGGGTCCTAATGAGGAAATGGGAACCTCGCAATGTCCCAGACGATTGGCAGGCAGTGTTGCAAACCGTTGTGGTCGTGGTCGTGTGGTGGTTGTTGTCGACTGTAGTGTCACCACTCACTGACTTACTGAGTCCCAAGGTTCCGTTTATATGGACCAACAAGAGTTTCAGGCGACCATTTAATCTCGCAGTCAATGCGAGTGATGGACCTGACCTGACGATGTCGAGCATCCCGTGTGCTACTTTTCTCGCAAGTTTAATTCCCATCAGCGAGCATATTCCACTATCGGAAAAGAAGCACTTAGCCTTGTGCTCGCAATCCAACAGTTTGAGGTTTATCTCGGTTTGTCTTCTCATCCGATCACGGTCTACAGTGACCACGACCCATTGCGCTTCTTAAATAGGATGCGCAATTCCAACGCCTTATGCATTGGAGCCTTATCCTCCAACCCTATGACCTCGAAATAATGCATGTGCGCGGGGCAGATAACATTCTAGCCGATGCATTATCTTGTGGCCATTAGGTTTTTTTTTTGTTTTGTTTTTTAAGTTAAACTTGTAATTTTATTGACCCAACCAAGTTAACTCTCCAATACCAACATGAATGCTAGTAATAAAATGTTCACGTCATTCCTGTGTCCCCTTCATATGCAGCCTCTTTCTGGGCCCCAATTCTTCACCCATCATGGGGTCCAGGTCATCAAAACCGGGAAAGGTCTGGACCCGTTCTTTAGTTCCTAATGTCTGCTCAACACTGAGGATTTGTTAAAAAAAAAATTGTTGCATCTAGTTTATGCTGGCTAGAGCCACCATTTTGGTGGGAGGGTGTTACGAACCCCCATTATTTTAGTGGCATTCCTTTTGGCTCCTTAAATACCCCGGTTTTGTGTTAACTCTGTCTCATGGTCTCTTAATTCATGTTGGTGCTTACTATGAGCTGTAACAGAGAGGGAGAGGGAGACTAATATCTAATATCTCTCTCTTTCTCTCTCCATCTCTCCCCCTGTCCTTGCGCCGAGTGTTATTAAAGGGAGGGCTACATCTACACAGTATCACAGTGGGGTCGGGGCTCACAGGTGAGAGGTGAAAGAGAGAGAGAGCGAGAGAGAGCGAGAGATGGGGTTGGGCCTCCTCCTCCTCCTCCTCCTCCAGGTTCATTACCAACACTTGCGGGGCCCAGTGGCTCCAGGTGCGTCGGGGCTCAGAGTACCACTGCCGGTCGCCTCATCATCACCACCCTGTCACTGCCACTCACCGGTGAACCCCTCGCCGCCGGTCCCCCCCCCCCACTGTCACCGCTTCTACATCTCAACATCTCAGGCAGCGATCCCCCTCAAACCCCATATTCGCTTTCCCTTTTACAAACGAACGTCTCATTCACACCCTGAATCTTAATTTCACCTTCGATGAGAGCGAACGCCTTCTTCTTCTTCTTCTTCTTCTTCTTCTTCTTCTTCTTCTTCTTCTTCTTCTTCTTTCCCCCGCTCCCCAAGGCCAAACCTCTAGAGCTTCAATGAACTTCGCGAGGTCTGCGCCGCCGCACTGCCGGTGAACTTTTCAACTTCATCTTCTTCCTTCAGAGCGAGCGGAGGGAGGAAGGGGAGGTAGAGGAAGAGAGAGGCGGATTACCTGAGCACACAGACCCCCTCGGAGGAGGAGGAGGAGGCGGCGGCGAGTCGCAGGAGCAGGAAGAGGAGGAGTAGAAGAAGGGCCAGTGAGTTTAGCTCTGGGCGGGAAATAAGGAAATAGCAGAGCTTGTAATTGCTTCGGGACGAGGCAACATGGTTCCTTAGCCAACAGGAGACTTCTCAGCTGGCCAAACACAGGGGGCATGTATAGCTGATAAGGACGGGCGGGAGAGAGAAAGAGAGAGAGAGGGAGGAACAGAGAGAGAGAGAGGTGGGTGGGGGGGGCTGAGAGAGATAAGTGGGGGAGCACGAGGGTGGGAAACAAGAAATGAGAGGAGAGACATAGTGGAAGAGAGAGAGAGAGACATAGACAGAGAGAGAGAGGGAGGGGGGGGGGCGGGTGAGAGAGATAAGTGGGGGGAGCACGAGGGTGGGAAACAAGAAATGAGAGAGAGAGAGAGAGAGAGAAGAGAGAGCATGCAGTGAGGAGAGAACAAGAGAGGAGGAGGAAGAGATGGAGAGAGGGAGGAAGAGAGAGAGAGAAGGAAGAGAGAGAGAGGATCAGTGAGAGAGGATCAGTGTGAGAGGACAAGAGGAAGAGAGAGAGCGAGAGAGCAATAGATTTGTTGTATTGCGGTGAAATGGAGGCATTATAATCCCGAGGGGTTACACTAAAAAGCACTCTTGCTCGACCTTTCGACAATCCGACGGAGAGAGCAAGACATTGAGCAAGTTTGGACAGCAGGGGAGGAAATAAAAGTTTGATATTTGACTGTGTTCATGTTCGGCTGTAACCTTTCCCATCATTTCCTTCCGTCGGGCTGACGTTTGACCAAGCGTCTCCGGAGACCGGCGTTCTGGACGACTGCTTTTTTTCTGTTGATGACATGAATTAGTTTTCGTCTCGTGTTGTAAAACCGAAAGTCGGTTTACTCTGAATCTGTATTTTATTTATGTTAATGGTAATTACAATACCGGGTTGTAAAACGTTACCTTTTTTCTGAGTGAATATATTTTTCGGCTCGACTCGGTTATGAGTTCAGCAATCCTGTGAGCCCATCCCGTCGAAACAATAACTCTCAAATCTGCTGAACGCAACACAATCCCACTCAGTTATTGTTTTTTTAAAGCATTGCAAATAACCAAATTCAATTGAAAGAATCAACAACAAAAAGTTGTAGCGTCGACAACCACTGGTGGGCCCACATTGCTCATGTCACAGCTGGGAAAGAGTCGGGCGAGGATGTCTTCTGTGTGTGTGTGTGTGTGTGTGTCTCTCTCTCTCTCTCTTCCTCCCTTTCTCCATCTCTTCCTCCTCCTTTCTTGTTCTCTCCCCATTGCATGCTCTCTCTCTCTCTCTTCCTCCTCTTCTCCATCTCTTCTCTCCTCTTCTTGTCTCTCCCGCTGCATGCTCTCTCTCTTGCTCTCTCACTCTCTCTCTTTTGCTCTCTCTCTCTCTCTCTCTCTCTCTCTCTCTTTATCTATCTCTCTCTTGGTATGACCCAATTCATCACTGCTTTATTCCTCTTCTGTTATATAGTATTATTCTCAAACGGCGGCTGCTTTATATTTTTCTCATATTGATGGCGTCCCAATTATTTATTTTTTTAAATATTTTGATGGCAGACTCAAAACCTCTTTCCACACACATCCTAACCGTCACCTTGAACACGATCCAGGCTGTGTAGTGAAACGGCTTTTAGCAACGCATCGCCGGCGCACAGCATAACCAAGGTAACCACAGCAGCGGCGGCTCTATCTCCAGTAGTAGTAGCACTCTAATGCCCATTGTCGCTCGCTTTGTCTTCATCTTGGCTGATTTGTTGTACCAAAACAATAATAATTGCTTCATACTTTTCCAGCTGAGCGGTTAAATGACTTTCGACGAGCGGGTCTTTAGCCTCAGTCGCCTAAACACCGAGAGAGTAGAGAGACGGACGGCTTCTGATCAACTATGAACTACGCTCGGAGGATGATGATACGGGCCCTGGGTGATCGCGCGGCGGCTGAGCGTCGATAACAGTAATTGGAAAAGAGTCCCAGATGGTAAATGGTTGTTTCATTTATGCAGTGGTGACTCAAGCGAGCAAAGTTAACATTAATATGAAGCAACAGTGAGACGAAACAGTGAGACTCCACTCGGGAAAACACACGCTCTCGATCCTTCAGAGGCGGCGGCTGCGTTCCCGACGCGACTTCGTACGTCCTGCTGCTTCCTGTCGCTCGTCCGCTACACCCTAGAGGAGACGCGCGGAAGCAGTCGGCGGTCGAGCCGATCGCGGCCTTCGGGCTCGCTTTGTGGGCGGATGTTGTCGTCACACACTCTTTAAAACACTTAGGATACGCTGCTATCCTAAGCTGCTTCAGTGAGCGGGTTCTTCTCTGTCATATCGGGTCAGTCGGTACAACGGCAATCAAAGAGGAGGAGGTTTAGGAAGCTAGGGCGAGCTGAATCGCTATTGGACTGCGCCCATAATCAGGCAGCATATACTTGAGTACTTGAATACTTGATAAAAGAAGTATGGGGAGGTGGCAAGAACAAAACGGCGTGATTGCGGAGGAAACAAGCAAACGCTTACCTCACCACCAACGTCTTTTTCGGCGCTTCTCCGCAGCACCGCTAAGATTTTGCAGCCCGCCAAAATCGACACAGAAGACGGCAATGCAAACGTTGAAGTGTGTGATTCGTCAGAAAATTGAAGGCGGGCGTGATTTATTTAGTTTTATTCCCGCAATTTGAATTCTGAGATCATTGGAGATCCCACTGGTCTTAACGGGAAGCACATTGAGTATGAAGCAGGTTCATCTGCAAATAAATGATTTGGTCTCAGGGACTTCTTTTGAAGTATGATACGTGCATAAATCCGTCGCCCGCTTCTTAGCCTCAATTGAACCAATCGTCTTGGCCAGTGATAAGTACTGATAAGTAAGTACCGATGCTTGCTTTTATTTTCAGATGTTAAGTACCGGCGCTCCCACACTCCCGCACCTATCATGAAGGTGCAGGAGATCTTTTAAATGCCACCTCTTAGACCCGTATTAGACCCTACCCCGTATTCAAGAGGATATTGGACAGAGAACAAATTCCTAATGCCAAATGTGGTGAAATACTTTGACCTTTTGCAGACAGGGAGAAAAGTCACCCCCCCCATCTGGCGAAGTCCATTTTACTAATATACGACCTTTTTAGAGTGGGCGGAGTTTTGAAGATGGACGGAGGAGGAGTGAAGGAATTCATTAATATACGTACAAATATTGGGGCGAGAAAGTGTAGCGGCTGGTGTGTGTTCGACCGCCAGCTGAAAGAAGCAAGATGGGCCGACCCCTACCTGCTCCTCAATGTCATCGTATCTGAATTCAGTGTGAGTCGCTCTGGATAAAAATGTCCGCCGACTGACTGAATTATGTTTTTCTTTCTCGTCACACAAGTCTCTCTCGTGATTGAGCTGTGCGGGGTTCATGCGAAGACCAACAAGGCCGCATGCGTCGGTGCCAACAGCGTGTCTACTTTTTGGAAAAGAAAATAACGAATTCCACTCTCCGTTCTCCTCCCCCTCTTTCCTCTGCGGTGTTTGTTGCGTTCGTCGTCGGCAGCGTCCCAAAAATGCCATTCCCCCCCTCCCCCGCAGCTGACAGCCGCTGTACGCCCACAGACACACACACACACACACCAGCAGCGACGTGGTCCTCAGAAGCATTTGAAATATTTATCTTCATACACTCTTCTATTCCCGGAAGACAGGGATTTGATATAAAAAGCTTAAAGCTGTGGTGTAACGACAAGGGAAGCCCTTCAGCCAGACAGCCAGCAGACAGCCAGCCAGCAGCCGGGTAGCACCTCAGCCAGGGCTTCTTCTGGAGACGTTATAAATAGCGGCCCAGCCTGTCCGCATCCCTCTCCTCGCGTCCCGCAACATGCCACCGTCAGTACGCCGCGTCGCCATGAGGAGCCTGTTGCATAACTCTCGTCTCCACTCAGGGCGGAAGATCACTTCCAACCCTCTTCCCTGGGTGCGCTCACACTGGCGGCGGGGTGTGTGTGTGTGTGTGTGTGAGAGAGAGACTGTATGTGTGTGCTTGCTTGCATGCATGTGTGTGTGTATGTGTCGGTCCGGTACGTGTGTGCAAGTGTGCATATGTGTGTGTGTGTGTGTCATTGGGACCTGCATGCACCTTCTGCTGGTGACAAGGGGGGGGGGACTGCAGATATTGGTGTGCCATGTTACATAAGCCCTGTTGAAGTAACCAGGTGGGCACAGCGAGGATCCACTGCTGATCATCATGACGTTCAGCATATACAACACTGTGAGGGCTATCCAACTATCCCTTGCCCTTGTTTCCTATTTCATCATTTAGGATATGGTTTTATCCAAAGAGACGGAGCAGGAGTTTAGTACGTTATTTTTATAGCGCCTTTTAACAAGGTGCTTGACAAAACACAATAGGCCTGTCAGACAATGTAGGGGCAGATGTCGCAAAGAGAGAGAAATAAAACAAAACACCTAAATGAACATCAAGCACAGAAAATGCAATAAAAAGTAGGTTGTGAACAATGAGGGGGGGGAGATCAAACCCAGTACCTTTCAGCTGGGAGCCGGACGTCATCCCAACCACTACTACGACTATAATGCCCTGTGTTATTGTGTGTGTCATTTGCCAATGATAGGCTGTTTTACAATCTGTAATTGGATAAACCCTAGCCCTCGCGTAATGGGAACCCATTGGCGGCTAAAACACACTAAAAGCACAGAGTGAGAAGTCCTGCCAGCGATGATAGATTGCATCCCCAAAGTGTCCGGCCGTGTGCCTGCTTACATGGTCCCCTTACAATATTTCATTATGTGAAGTCTATGGTAACAGCACCTACCTGTGAAAAAATCAATACCGCCATACTTTTCCTAATGGACCTCGGTGGACAAAAACGAAAGGGAGCATAAAAATGGCGTCGTAAAGAAACAAGCAGCGTAAAGGCCGTCACACACACACACACACAGTCGGGGGAAATACAAAGGAGGAAATGTTCAAACGCTAACAGATTATATGTTGTTTTGAGTTTCCGCAAGCGATAACAACCGGCGTGGCACTGCGCGCCGTGGAAATGACGTGACACCGCCGCGACACGCTTTACGACGGCCTAACTTCTTATTCATCGGTATTTGAACGGTTTAATATCGTTGTTTGTGATACTGTCACAAACAACGTGAGATATCTAAACATATGAGAGATATCTAAACATATGAGAGATATCTAAACATATGAGAGATATCTAAACCCACCAAGCCGTCAAAGTTATTTTCTTTAAACATTTTTTGATGGACGCCAGCTAATCATGATTTCTTTTGAAAATAGTTAGTTTTATATCAGCTCAGATTGAATTTTGGATTGGGATTAAGAGCAAAGTTATCTTCTCGAAACCAATCTTTGGAAGAAGAAGGAGAAGAAGTTAAAAAAGTGAAAGTGTGACTTCATCCCACTGTGTGCAAATACGGCGAGCCTGTCTTTGATTCTCGAGTGTCTTTGGAGTGAGCCGGGTTTGAAGCCAGGCGCCCGCTGGGAACTGAATGGGGACCGAGTGTTTGCTGTAAGGTGAAGCGGGTCCATTACAGGCGGCACTGCTGTGGTGCCAATACGACCGGCCGTTTTCAATTACTGTTATCTTCAGTTCCTTTTTCAAAATGCCATTGAAGAGGCATATATCCGTCCAAACTGAATGGCTGTGCTGGTGGGGGGGGGGGGGTACATGCAGAAATTAAACACTTTGGATCGAGCGCGCTTTGTGGTAACGTTGCAGTGGATTGAGTTGGTGTGTAAAACTGTCTAGCCCTGGTTGCCGGGGACGACGGCAACTGGACTAAGTTCGAGCGAAGTCAGAATAAGAGAAAAGTTGTCCACCTTTGGGCGATCGGGGCGAGTGTGGTGTGTGCAGCGACTCCTGATGTAATAATATCGCACCTTTCACATTGTCAGAAGTAAGTTTTCACAAAGGAATTTGCCTCGGTGCAGACGGTGCGTACGATAAACGGGAACTATCAGGGACATAAATATAAGGTGGAAATATTACAATAAAAGATAAAATGCAGAAGTATGTAACTATACAAATAACAAATATGTACAGTGTGTGCAATATGAGGATGTGCAACAGTATATATATATATATATACAAATGTACAATGTACAATGGTGAAATATTATAGTCCAGGATGTGCCTTAATGTAACGTTAATGTAACATGTAGTGTCTATGGGTGGTGGTGTGGGGGGGGGGGGGTTTAGGGTCCGTGTCATTGGGGGTCCAGGACCTTGTTGATGAGGCCCACTGCATTCGGGAGGAGATTTCGGTCCTGATGGACCTCAGCCTCCTGCCAGAGGGGAGCGACTCGAAAAAGCCTGTGACCGGGGTGGGAGGGGTCGGCTACAATCTCCGCCGCCCGCCTCCGGGTCCTGGAGGGACGGCAGATTGCAGCCAATCACCTTCTCAGCAGAGCGAATGATACGCTTCACTCTGCCCTTGTCCTTGGCGGCGGCAGCGGCGTACTAGATGGCGATGGAGGAGGTGAGGATGGAGGTGGTGTAGAAGTGCACCATCATTGTCTTTTGGCGGGTTGAATTTCTTCAGCTGCCTCAGGAAAATACATCCTCTATTGTGATTTTTTTTCTTTGGATGAGGGAGCCGACGTTCAGCTCCCACTTGAGGTCCTTGAGGGAGATGATGGCGCCCGGGAAGCGGGCGGTCTCCACGGTGTTGACCGGGGGGTCACCCGGGGTGATGGGGGGGGGCTGGTGGGTGTTTAGCTCCCCAAGTTGGTCTTGTTGTTGTTCTGGTCTTGGAAAAAGAGAGAAAATGTGAAAATCCTAGAGCAACAGAACAAAGCCAAGATTATTGTACCTCACAGTGAAGTACAATAAAGTAACAGATATATGTGACACCCACACATATTCCTCCACAGGGATTTAGAAAAATATATATATATACTGCCAGTATACAGTGGGCTTGTTTGCACATGCTGAACATTTACTAATAAATGGGAATGAAATACTATCGGCCTATATGCCAACCATATGTAGCCGGAACAGCATAGTACGGAAAGATAACCTGACAGTTATTTATTGTGAAAAGATACGGTTAACAGTTAATAATATATTTCCAGCAGCTCCGATCCTTTTGAACTGGAGAAAATACTGACTGGTAAATAAGCAATAAATGCCGACATGACATGTACAAATGACATGTATACGCCTCTGCTATGTCATTTCCTCTTGCTTCTCTATATCTCCTCTGTATCTCTATATTCTCATCATTCATGTCATCGTTGCTAAGAAGCGTGCGAGTCGACATGACCAGTGGAAAATTACAGCTTGTTTTTTTTTTTTTGTCAAGGTGTTGTAGAGGGGAAAAAACAGGTGACAAAATGAATTTCACATCTCGATTCGAAGCACGTAGGATTGATGTATGTCCTGGGACATCTCTGTTGGATTGTTTGCTCTCTCAGTCTTTAATCGTATTCCTCGGACGGTGACCGACTGAGAGGAGCGACTTGTTACTCTCCATCGATGTCTGCTTAACTCTCCTACAACAACAACAATTTGGACGTTATGCCACCTAGTCGATCTATAAAAAAGAAAAAGAAAAAGAGAGAGCTAATTTAATTTGGGAATACACTCTGACACCAATAATCTTAAATAAAAGTAACGACGCAATAAGCGGCTGTATAGTCGGTCTAAAGAAACCAAAAAAATCCCCCCCCAAAATAAAAGACATCCGCGGCAAACGGACAAACAGGTAATTTGTCCAGTGAGGTGTTGTGTGTGACAAACGGGATGGCGGTCATTATTCCTGAATTATCTTATTCATTGCAGTCATTCATCAGAAAGAAGAAGCTTCACCTGGTTTCCTTCTGATTGGGAACAATGAGATGAAACCACATGATATCAAACAGCAAGGCGATCTATTAGCTTCATAGCGTATCCAATATGGTGTTCAAAGCACTTTGTGGCTTGATTTGGATTTTCTCTAAACATAAAGTTCATTACTAATTTAATTTGTATTATCGGTATATTGTATCTTATAAAAATTCTCTTATATACTGTTGGTTAATACAGTTGAGGACCTACAGTAGCAAACGGATTGTAAATGCTATTAATTGACTGCAAATGTCAAAAATGACTTGCTTACTTGCTTCTGATGGTTTGCTGAGCTGCAAGACTGATAATTAGGCCCAACTTCTTAAAAAAAAGATATTTCCCCAAGAAACTTGCACAATAAAAGCTTAAATGTAGTTTTAAAAGTCACAATGTTCTCTGCAAGCCATTAAACCTGTTTACTTGTTCTTTAAATGTTTCATAAAAGTCCTTCTTTGTGTGTGAGTGGCCTGAGGTTATAGACTTAAACAAACGGAAGCGGTGTGACTCACGGTGAACAAGATCAAGCTAACTCATGGGAACGAAAGGTTAACGTTCAACGACACGCGGCTCTCCTGTCGTCTCCGTTTCCCGATGACCGAGGAGATTGCTGTCCGTCCCAAAATCTACCCAAACTGATGATGAAGCTGCAACAAGCTTCTAATTTGATTTAATTTGATTTGATTTACTATGTATTTAGAGATTTTCATTCAAAGCAACAGGGATCAAACCCAGAACCCAGAGGTGTTTGTGTGATCTGATCACTGATCAGCGTGATTCTTTTGGTTAAAATATGTCTCCACGGTTGATTACTTTTGGTTACCTTATTTGTGTTCCTTCACAAAGAAATGAAGCCCATTTTACTAAAGCAAGAGCGTTCAGCCGTAAGATGTGTACGGTATTTACATGGAACGACGAGTTTATTAACAGTCAATTAGCTCATTAGATCAGGGCTCTTATTTTGAAAACAAAATGTGCCCTTTTTCCCCCTAGCTTGTTAGAGGGCCAAATTGATTTCTATTTACAGCACATTTCATTTTTTAAGTAATAACAACAATACACAATAATAATAATCATAATTATTATTCACACTGTATTTATAGCACACATTTTAAAGACCATGTAAAGCAAATTCTGAGATTTGTTTCTAAACACGTTAAAACGTTAGAAAGTAATTGCTGAAAACGTGAAAAGACTGTATAACCATTTAATGTTGAATTGTGGAGTTATTGTGGAGCTATTTTTCACCATTTTCGCATTCAGGATTTTATGGGCGGGGCTTAAATGGTACGCGATGACGTAACGCGCTACCCCTTAGCATTGCCCCTTAGCAAATGGGCGTGGTTTTAGCGCCTTCAGCGGACACGCCCCCAGCGTCTCAGATCTGAGAATAATGCTAATTTTTTCATGATTTTGAATCCTAATTTTATATACTTGGCGACTTTTTGAATCATTAAAATTTGGCTGGGTGGTTAACAACACATTGTTCTATAGTGTGGCAAACTCCAAACACATATTTCCCTTTGGTTTACACAGACTTTAAGCACAGAGACAGAAGACAGCATTTCCAGGGAGAATACGAAAACACTGCGACGTGACATTTTCCCTTGTCTGTTCACCGGTACGTCCTCTTACAAATCCATCGGGCGGAATCGATCAAGCGCCAGCATAACAACACCTTGGAGCCGTCCGCACTTCTCCAGCTAATCTCTGCAATCCCTGAAGATACATCATTAGCGAGACGAGCCCATACATCATTTATACAAACCATCCAGTCTCGGCCCTCTCTCCCTCGGCTCTGGCTGTGCTCTGGCTGCTCTCCCTGTCCAATAACCCCGACTCTCTCCTCCGTGCCGTCGATACGCCCGCATTTTGACGACATGGGAGTCCAAACTATTGGATTTGAACGTCAATTTGGATGGGCTTGTGACGGGCCTGCTGGCCAACCGCCGGAGGGGGTGAGGGTGAAGAAGAAGAGGAAATGTTTCTGGCTTTTGGGGGACCTACTCACCCTTTCATCGCTGACGTTATTGTTTTTTTTGTCGTTAAAATTGGCCGAGAGTAAAATATATACTTTGGGCATATTGCTGCTTGCGTTGTCAAGGAAACGACTGGTCAATGGTTTGTATTTGACCGCTGTTGTTAACATTGGATTTGGAGCGCATCGATTAACTGTGAAAAGGCAGAGGTGCCCGTTATTAATAAAGTAATGCGCACCCTTGGAAAGTATTCAACGGTGCTGTGGTATAATCTTGAACGGGTGAATTTAAATGTATGAACTCGCTCAGTGCTGTGCATTGCTATGGGGATCGAACTCCGTACCTTCAGGCTGGTAGTGGAAACCCCCCCCCCCCCCCCCAGCCACTATGCTCTCCAGAATGGGGAAGACAGTTTGAGTTTTTCTCACGCACCATTCATTGTTCTCGCCTTGTACAGAAAGATAGAAGTTATTACTTTACTGCAATATAATAATGCTGTGGAAGGGCAGAGGAAGAAGTCAGGCAAATACGGTTAACCCCCTTGGGAAGGAGTGCGCCGGTCGTGTGGACTTTGTGGAGAAACATGTGACCTCGGCGGTAGAGAAAACGGCCCTGCGCCGCCGTGTTTGTTTTCCGTGAGCTCACCTCTGAGCCTAGCGCCGTTTGAGCTGTCAAAGGATGGTCCCGGCGAAGATTAAAGCCACTGGGTAAAGCGTCGCCCCCGCCGTATGACACGAACACCACATGGCAAAGTTAAAGATTAAAGACGCACAATGTCAAGTGACATTATGAAACGATGCACCCTTGTTGGTGAGGAATAATATAAACCATGAAAGGTGCGGTGGACGAACATTTCGTTGAGGATCTGCATGTAGCATTACGGCTAAAATTGTATGGACGACGTACGACGCTATTTCCAAGGACACACAGCTGAAGAGGTGGTGGCGGTACAGAGCAATAAAACGTTGCCCACAGAGGTAAACACTGGGAGGAAACACAATGGAGAGATCTCCACCACAATGGTCACGATTTCAAAACTAGGAAGAAGAGAATAACACACACAATGTCTCTTTCAATGTTTGCTTTGTGTGGCCAAGTCCTATTTTACAGATTGTAATTGTATTTTACATATATATATATATATATATATATATAATGAGGTGAACATCTCTATGGGGGCTTCACTCCCTACATAGGTCAGGGGATAGTGTACTTTATGAAGCGTAAAGAATAGTGAGTCACATTGACGTTGGCAGAGGCAGCGCACCATAAAAGCCTTTCAGATGAGAGCCCATTCTGTTCATGCAAAAGAAGCGCCGCATGCACTGCAGGAAGGTTGTTTCCAAGGAAACTAAAGTAAAAATCGGTCTCGGGGAACTTTCCGGACCTGTCTGTGATGCCGTTTTTCTTCTTTTTCGGCGGTCTCAAATTTATTAGGCGTAGCGTTGTACGGAGAAAAAAAGTATTATACGTATCTGTCTTATTCTCCCTGTCTCTGTCTCCTTTTCTGTTTGCTACTTTGGGGGGGGGAACCGAGCTGAGCTTCCAGAAGTTCAGATCTAATAGCAAGCAGTTACCTCATCCGTCCGTCTGGAAACGCTGGAAGTCCCCACAAGCGAAGGGAGGGGGAGTCGCTGAAACGGTCTGGTGTTGTAGGGACGATGCCAGGGAGCGTTTCTATCCGGCCCCCCATGAGAGCCCATCACAGGCGTCACATCCCCAGCACTGCTGCAGCCCTTTAACACATGATGACCACGCTAGTGCAGGCATCCTCCTTTTGAACATGTTGTTGGTCATAAGGAGAAACATGTGGAGACACTGTAAATGAATATGGTGGTAGTTTACTTTCCAATCGATCCATATTTTAAATGACAAATTGCCTAAATCCTTTTCATTATTTGTTAATATTATCATTTTTCAACCAATCACAATCATCTTGGGCGGTGCTAAGCCCAGGATGCAGCAACGGTGGCAGATGGATGCAAAAGGGGGAGGAGTCTAAGGTAGAAGCCCGCCCAGAGCCTCCCATTGGGCGACTCCTACAGTCGCCCAATGGGAGGCTCTGGGCGGGGTTATGCCAACCACCTACACAGTAACCACACCCTCCCATAACCCTTAGCACATGAAAGGCCATGTGGTTGCCGTACCGCCATACTGAGAAATTGATCGGGAACGCAAAGCAATGAATAACCCATAGGAAACAGTATGCCATATATCGAATACCCATAGTACGAATAGACGCAGCACATTCACCTCGCCTCAAAAAAGTAGAAGAAAAATCAGTGTGTGTGTTGCACCATGTGAGCACATACATCACAGGGTGTAACGAAGGACCAAGACATCAGCCCACCCCCTGAGAAACAAAATGGTTTAGCCCGGATAGTACACTTACAAACACACAGGTTGTGACATATGTGAAATTATTTCTTAGGAAAGGACATAAAATATGCATTTTTGGACAGAAAACTAACAAACAAATGTCAGACATAACTAAATCTGTGTTGTTTTTTTTGCTCAAGTGGAGATCTTTTATTTAGCCTACCTGAATAGCCTCCACTGCCACAACGTTTTCCATTATATTGTCCATTGTATATACATATTCTTTTACTCTATCATATTTATTTAAATGATATACAAGCTTTTAATAACTGTTCTGTATTGTTATTTACACAATAAATACAAATAATATAGCATATAATTGAAGAAACAGAGTGGCCAGTCTGCTACATGAACATTTGTTTAGCTTCCCTGACTAAGAGAAAGCTGGTAAAATTACTGTGTGCTTAGGGAAGGGTGTAATTGACAAAATGACACACAATGAGTGTGTGAGTGTGTGTGCGTGTGTGTGCGTGCGTGCGAGAGAGAGAGAGAGAGCGAGAGAGAGAGAGAGAAAGAGAGGTGGTGATGTGTGATGATAAATGTTAATATACACTTCAGACTGCACTAATATTGTGTAACACAATCTCACACTGCTGTTGTCTGCAGGGAGAGACTTGTGAGTCATACTGTGTGTGTGTGTGTGTGTGTGTGTGTGTCTATGCACCTCCCTGCAGCGTGCAGGCATAAGGAAACAGGACGCCACACAGAAACGAGCCGGGGCCATGACAGCCACAGGGAGCCGGGGAGCTACAGGGTGTGTGGAGGGCCGTCTGTGGTCAGGTCCATCACCCCCCACAGAGGAGCAGCCATAAACCAGCGGCCGGCCTCTCGAGGAATCAGCAGCCCGACAACCGAAATGCCAGCAGGCCGGGTGAAACAGGAGGCAATCACCTCAGCGGGTAGCGGCCACCCCAAAAATAAACTTTATGTCACAGTCAAGTCGGGGAACGAGAAAACGAGAGTTGATGAATCATCCGTGGGAAGGGACGTCGTACGTCTTGCAGGTCTTCCTCTTAGTTTGACTAAACGTCTAATTAAGGAGCAGATGGGCGGCGGACTTACGGAGTAATTGGAGATCTTTTTGGAGATCGTTAGTCAGCATTCAGACGACGCTTTAAGAGAAACCGGCTCCATTTAACATGACAGCCCACAGATCAGCGGCGCGTTTGAACTAATTGAACCCACATCTACATTTTTTTGTCATTTGGCACTTTTATGCAAAGCGATTTACATCTTATGTCTCAGTGAGTTACAAATAGATCGGTTACGCAGGAGTTTTTTTCTGATGACTCAGATACATTTATCTCATTCAAACTCACATTTTACATTTAGTATGTAAGTAAACTGACATATTGCAACAGAATTTCCTAAATGTGTATATGGTGTATATATCGATATCGATTTCATTGTAGCTCTTGAGGGTCAGTCGCTTAGTTATTCACATTAATAACTGAGTGACATTCACATTTCTATCCATTCGTTCGTTTTCAAGGCAACGGTACACCACTGCAATTTCTCCCACCCATCAAAGCCCCATAATGGGGTCTGTGACCCCACTATGACCCTTCCCTAACCCCACCTCCACCAGCCAGCCGTCCCACACACCGGTACCACCACCTCCCACACCATTCCCAATTAGCTCATCGAGTCCAGAGGTTCCCAAACTGTGGTGCAACGTTTCACATTTTCACAACGTCTTTTTAAAGCCTACCATTAGTACGTCTACAAGGTTTGTTTTTTGGTTTTAGAGTTAGGGTTTCCTTTTAGGGTTAGGTTTCAGGGCTTGGTTTTAGGGATTAGTTTTAGGGTCAGGGTTAGTATTATGGTTAGTAATAGGGTAAGGGCTTAGCGTTAGTAAAAGTGTTAGTAACAGGGTAGTACTGTTTGATTGATTGAATAATACCACATAACTACATGTTCTACAGCCCCTTAGTCTCACTTGGCATAATTGCGTGTTTTATAATAATCCCTGTTCAGTCCGACACCCTGATAACAGCCAGCCTGTCTGCATATATACCTGCAGCCGGGTGCCATCGCAGCGCCGGCTGCGTCGGAAGGCACCCGACGGACCTCTGCAGACTTTCGGAGGCTTCACCCTCTCATCCGCCATCTCGGCTCAATATGGCTGCGCGGCAATTAGTCCGACCCTTTGGAGAAGGGTCGGCCGTGTCACTGACCGCTGACGCTGTTCTGCTGACAGGACCGTTGGCCATTTTGGATGATAACCAGCGAACGGCTTCCATGTGTTACCCCCCTGGGGGGCACTCGACGACGTCAGACTATTGAAAAAGGGGCTGTTGGGAAGGGCGTAATTAGTCATAGTGGCCATAAAAGATGCAGGGGTATTAGAGCGAGGTATGACATCGCCGTTCTGAAAACGGAGAGGTGGGGCTGGTGAGTTATGAAATATTCTCAGATGCGACTTTGTCTTGAGAAAAGAGATGCATGTCACAATCCCAGGGGGCCTTGACACGCTGTGGTGCCATGTGTCACACACACACACACACACACACACACACCCGATCACATGGTCGCTCACTCACACACATTCGCACACACACACACTCTCTCACACACACTCTCTCACACACACACTCACAAACACACACTCACACACATACACTCACACACACACAGTCACCCGCAGACATACACACATACACACCCACACACACACATACATACAGCCACACACACACAGACACACACACATACACACACACACACACACACACACACACACACACACACAGGCACATCAGCTGTGACCGGCTCGCTCCCTCTGTAACCCAAGGCTCTCGTTGCCTCGTCTCTCTTCAATCACACAAATGAAAAAAGGCATCTCCTCGCAAATGAACAGCGAACATGGAGAGATTGGGGGGAAAAATTGAGAAAAAGACTCACACATACACACACACACTCTCTCTCTCTCTCTCTCTCTCTCTCTCTCTCTCTCTCTCTCTCAATCTCTCAATCTCTCTCTCTTTCTCTCTCTCTCTCTTTCAAGCACCAGGTGAGGAATAAATGATATGATCATGGGTTACAAATTCCCCCCCCCCCCCCCCCCCCCCCCCCCCTGTACCACCCCCACCAACCCCCCCCACCACCACCACCACCACCTACCCCCATGCTTGGAGCCAGCATATTTCACCGTGTTATGACCGCCGGGGCACAAAGGAGCAGCCGGGCCTGATATATGGCTCCATCAGAGGCGGTGTGGGCCGGAGTGGAACGCACGGCGCTTCATAAAAGAGGCGGGTCGTAATGGGAAAGGAAGGCAAGATGGGTCAAGGCCCCTGCGGGGGTAAACTGTGCTCGTTTGGTGGAGATGTTTTTTTTTTGGGGGGGGGGGGGGGGTTGGGGGTCGTGTTTATGAATATGACCTTTTGCTGTACGGCGAATACTGTTTAGGAAAGTGAATAGTCTGCTTGAGTCGTCGAGAGATGGATGAAATCCACGCGGCCAGGTGAACGAGGCCATTCGAAAGTTTGTTGGTTTGTTTATTTATCTTTTTGATCGCGGCAGCAGCGAAAAAAAATCCAGCGTATAAAAGCAGTGATCTATTCAATGTACATTGTGGGAAATATAACCGTGTGTTGAAATACAACCGGCTGTAAAGCTTGCTTTGGACAGAATCACCGGTGCATTAATTCAGTTTAGAGACTCCTCGGGAAAAAACACCGCCGCCACTTTCGCTCTTTTCAAATCACCTGGTGAGTGAGGGGCCATTGAGCGACATCAAGCATAGAGGGGAGCCAATCAGGGGCGCTAAGAGAACTGCTTATGATGCCATATTACGTCTGCTTCTCAAGACCTAGCCCCCGCTCCGGCGCTCATTTGTACACATTATAAACATCCCCTCGTTCCATGCTAATCCACGGCTGGTTTCCTTGTGTGTGGCGGAAACAGAGTCGGCTTCTCAAATGAATAGAGCAATTACACCGTGAAGCCGTTTTCATGTTGTTCACAAATGCGGGTGCGAGACCCGCCGTCTTCGCCCCAAGAATACATTATTATGAGATTAAAATCCATTATGCTTGAGATGGAGACGCTTTTCGCTTTCATTACTACCCTCCCCTGTAATCATCCTCCCCTGTTTGTCTTCAAAATGGAAAAAAAAAAAGCGCGAAACAATAACTGGATAAGGATAATGGAAAAACACGTTGCGTTGGATGAAAGCACCCCCCCCCCTCCCCTTCCACCGCATCGAATGGCCGTCTTTATTTTCCTATACATTCAAATGATGATAACAATGCACTTGTTCATGGTCATGTAAAGGACATAATTGCAATGGTTGTTTGTAATTTACCTTTTCTATTCATCTTTGGCCATATATGTTTTTTGGGAGCGGAAGCGCAGGTTAAATAAGTAAAGGTGAAAGGTCAGTCGCTACAGCCGGCCGCTGATTAAGGGACATATGGTGGTGCAGTTAGCAGTTAGCAGTTAGCATCACACCCAGATGGTACTGTTGTCCTCATAGTGCTACTGAGTGTGTGTGTGTGTGTGTGGGGGGAGTTATGCTGCTAAAATACTGTGTATTTCCCAGTTATTACACTAACATCTTAAACCGATAAGAGTCCCTACACTTTATTCCTGGGTATCGTTCTTGTGTATCATTTCCCCGGGTGTCAGGACATTTCTCCTTCCCTGGTCACAGACATAAGTTTGTAAGTACAGAACTTGGCTAAGTGGTCTGCGGCTAAAGGGATGGGGGGGGGGGGGGGGGGGGGGGGGTTAAAAGGAAAAGTGTTATATTATTGTATAGTATATTATTATGATCAGGCTCCTAATTATAATTACAGGTATCCTACTCTTGAACGTGCATTAAATAACTTTTTACTTTTAATTAACGAATTTCAAGTGCAATCGGTACAGTCTTTGACCGTACGTGTAGGATCAAGTAAGTGAAGGTTGTGAGTGGATCTACAGACTGCAGTACAGGGCTGGCTAGCTTGTACCACCGTGGAAAAAAAAACACAGGGGAGAGTCTAAATGGACTCACCGCACGCAGCAGAGTCAACATGGCGTTCATACACAGACCGCAGTCAACGCACATTAGTGTTTCATGCAGCATAACAGATTTCCACTGAAGACAAGCGTACAAGCTGCATATAATAAAGAGGAGCGTGTTGGTGAGACTGCGCAGGTAGCAGCTGCGGTCTATTACACCGGGACGTTGACCGGAGTACGCTAACGGGCTTAGATGATTTATTCATAAGGTCATTCAATTAACGCGCCAGGTCAATGTTTGCTAATGATGGACAGTTCCCTACCTTCTGAGAAAATGAAGACCTTTTTTTCTCGCCCTCTAAATCTTCTCGTAACACAGATTGTAGACGCGTTCTCGTATATTTTCCCTCAGTGAATTCATCATTACGGCACATAATTTAAGGAATTACATTTTACCAAAAGTGTCATTAATAAGTGGCCTCATTCTCTCATTTCATGGAGACTGATGCATATGAAAATAACTCCTTTTTTTACATTTTTTAAAAAGTCACATCAGGATAAAGTAGTGAGTCACTTAATATTTTCTTCCCTTCCAGGATTATGTTGCATTCATAACATGACCAAATAAAGAAAGAAAGCTTTGTATTACATGAAGCCATTCCCTGCTTACAGCCAAATTGAAGCTTTTTTCATGTCTCTTTTAATATTATATTCCATTAGTTGTTCAAACCACTCACTCAGTCTCCCTTGAACAAAGCCCTCAACAAAAGGCAGGTTACATAGGTGGAATGACAAATAATTGATTTTTGTATTGGTCTTTTATGAGTCTAGAGAGGGTCAACCGTATCGCAGGTAGACGAGTCCAGGTATGACCTGAGAAAATGGGTCAACAGTCTCTTTCAAAGACATGACACTGCCGTTTGAGAAGGAAGGAGATTACATTTCACCATTACTGCACCAAGAATTACCAGGAGTTGTGATTTCAATGTGCTACATCTGAGCCCGCGGTTGCCGAGGTGGAGGAGCAGCAGTGTGAAGTCAAAAGTTAAAAGCCTGACTAATTGCACAATAAAGCATGGGCAGTTCAATGTACTGCCCTATAGCCAAGAAGCACAGGCAATTTTAGATTTTAAAAGAGAAGGGACACAAAACCGGTGAAGAGCTTGGAAGAGAGTTGGGTGACGGTGACATTTTGATATGTGGACTATAACTCATGAAGCGGCATGCTGGATCCCCTGCCGCGGCGTGATTGCAGAGGGTGGTAACTCTGTCAAAGGAGAATCGAGAGTCTTTAGTCTTCAAGGTCCAGGTGGGGCCTTGAAATTGAGCCGAGAAGGACAACTGATTTTCAAGGTTCGCCCGAAGTTTCTTGGCAAACAATGAAACCTGATGGACTAGCGTATTTTTTGTATGTGCTGTGTACCGCCCTATAGCCAAGCAGCGGTGTCCTTTGGTTTGAAATGAGCGAGCGATGTAAAACCAATGAAGCTCCGCCAAAAGAAAGTTGCAGACGACATGGGGGGAAAGCGGTTCATGGATATGGATATGAGCACCTGTAGGCCGTGTTGGCAGAGAGAGATAACTGATTTTCAAGGTTCTGGCGAATGTTCTTGGCAATCGTCAGATGTGGTTAATTTGTGAAAGCAATGGAAAGGTGTGGGGGTTGTTTTTTCAGGAAGAAAGAGTAGCTCAATTCTATCAAGATTGAAATTCACCCCTTGCTTCGTGTGTGTGTGAGTGTGTGTGTGTGTGTAAGCGGGAATCGTCATTCACATGCGACACAGATTACAAAGAAGTGTTGTGGTGCACAGTGGCACAACAGGGGCTCCAGCACAGAGCCCTGAGGTACACCTATGAACCTCCTGATGAACCTCATGTGACCTGTGAACAATTACAAGAATGATGAACACAGGATGCACTGAGAGAGACCCTGAAATGGGATATTCAGAGAGAGAGAAATTGAAAAGAAAGTGAAAAGGATTTGTTGTCTAATGCAAAATGACAGAATAGACAGACCAATGACAGATGAGAGTGCTGAGAGGAAGACAGCAAGGAGAGCGGTTTCGGTAAGATGAGAATCACCCGGAAAGGGGAAGAAGTGTGTCCTAACAAATTATATTTAAAACTTCACGCTACAACTGCTACTTCTACCACTATACTATTAAGTCATGTTGGAGTTGTTTTCATCCGATGTGTTGGGGATCGAACCCTGTACCTTTACCATTATTATCCTCCCCCCCCTCACCTTTACAGTAAACAGTGCAAAAGTGGATCACGTGAAATTGATACCTATCGTGTTCATATCGTGTTTTTTTCTTCCTATCAAATCAGAAACCGTTTCATGCGGCTTCATGCGTGACTCTGTTGGGAACATGATGCTTGATGCTTCCTGCAGGGCGATAGGGAGGCTCTGATTGTCTGGCTCAGGGAGACGTTAGCGGCACAGTGGCATGTTAGCCTGGGTAATTAATGGTTAGACAAAGCTAATGGGAATTTGGTAAGCTGACTTGTGTGTCGATCGTCGACAACCAGCGCGCCACGGAGAGACATCAGGTTCCTAATGATGTCCCTGACCAGTCGGCTTGGTGGTTTGGGACTACAAGGGGGATTTTGATTTGGCAGTTCATATTCCTTTTGCTTCCATTGAAATGCCAATTGGTTTTTTTCAGTCTTGTGTAGTACAAAATCTTGACTATAGCCAATCCATCTGTTTCCTATTTAGTCATTTAGCAAACATTTGTATCCAAAGTGACTCAATTTTGTCATTAATGAGCCGGTCGGGGTTAGGCTGGCTCCGTCTTTCCTTTTGCCTTTCTGTTTATCGCAAGGAGAGAGAGGGAGAGCGTGGGTGATGGACAGTCAGTCTTTCTCAAACTCTCCGCAAATAAGACAGACTATTTTTTATGGTTGTTGTGAATGCGCGTGATGGCTTTGAACAAGATATGGCGTCTGGCTTTGGGGATGCCCGGTCATCAATGCCTTTTTGAAGCACTGTGAAATGGGCTTTAAATCACTTCTCCCGCAAGAATAGCAGAATTATTGATGGCAGCTTGGGAATCCCATGAAAGAAGACATCTTATCGGCTTAGCGCAACCCTCCTAAATAAATAAAGTCATTATTATGCTGTTAGCCTTTAAAAGTGTAACCGACCACAATAGCCTCAAAGACATGCATGGAAATGAAAGATTTTTAGTCCCACCATGGGACAGGCACGCAATAGGCTAGGGGGCACTCGACATTAATTAGCACATCTTTCTCATCTAAATTAAACATCTAAATTAGCATTATTTTATTATATGTATTCATGAAAAGATAAAGACCAAACAATATGGCCATGGTAACCACTCAAGTGTACAAAACAATATAATGAAGAAGAACAAAAGACCATTCAATTACATGTGTAGAAAATAAATCTCCATTCTGAAACATGTGAAACAAATACTTCCTTTTTCCTCCTCGTTAAACAATAATAAAAATGAAGCAATGTAGATATTATATATTAAAGTGTTATATATACAATCGAATATCTATACAAATGTGTAATACCGGTTCATTATATATGTACAAGTAATATATTATACAAGCAAATAAAGAGCAGAACTGAAGATCTTCTCTGGAGCTGGAGTCCCGGAGGACGGCGGTTTGTTTTGTCATCTCGTCTCGTCTCATCTTTATGAGGCCTACATGGCCTTCCCAGGAGGGTTCAGTGTCTTCTGATATTAAAGTAACGCACCGTTCTCCGGGTTCATTAGGAGTGTGCTCCTGCGTTCCCACCGAGACAGCCTTGATGGGAAGGCGTTTATCCCCTTCGCCAGATGATGTAAGCAGTGACCTTGTCAATACTCCTGAAATGAGGGTAGTGATTGTC
>JAOPHQ010005543.1:0-37106 GCA_030340625.1 Merluccius polli | reverse complement strand
AGGAGAGCTTAGGCTAGGCTAGGAGAGCTTAGGCTAGCATAGGATAGTTTAGGCTAGGCTAGCATAGGAGAGCCTAGGCTAGCATAGGATAGTTTAGGCTAGGCTAGCATAGGAGAGTTTAGGCTAGGCTAGTATAGGATAGTTTAGGCTAGGCTAGCCTAGGAGAGCTTAGGCTAGGCTAGCATAGGAGAGTTTAGGCTAGGCTAGCATAGGATAGTTTAGGCTAGGCTAGCATAGGAGAGTTTAGGCTAGGCTAGCATAGGATAGTTTAGGCTAGGCTAGCATAGGAGAGTTTAGGCTAGGCTAGCATAGGAGAGCTTAGGCTAGGCTAGCATAGGAGAGCTTAGGCTAGGCTAGCATAGGAGAGCTTAGGCTAGGCTAGCATAGGAGAGTTTAGGCTAGGCTAGCGTAGGATATTTTAGGCTAGGCTAGCATAGGAGAGCTTAGGCTAGTCTAGGCTAGCATAGGAGAGCTTAGGCTAGGCTAGCATAGTAGAGTTTAGGCTAGGCTAGCATAGGAGAGCTTAGGCTAGGCTAGGCTAGCATAGGAGAGCTTAGGCTAGGCTAGCATAGGAGAGCTTAGGCTAGGCTAGGCTAGCATAGGAGAGCTTAGGCTAGGCTAGCATAGGAGAGCTTAGGCTAGGCTAGCATAGGATAGTTTAGGCTAGGCTAGCGTAGGATAGTTTAGGCTAGGCTAGCATAGGATAGTTTAGGCTAGGCTAGCATAGGAGAGTTTAGGCTAGGCTAGCATAGGATAGTTTAGGCTAGGCTAGCATAGGAGAGTTTAGGCTAGGCTAGCATAGGAGAGCTTAGGCTAGGCTAGCATAGGAGAGCTTAGGCTAGGCTAGCATTGGATAGTTTAGGCTAGGCTATCATAGGATAGTTTAGGCTAGGCTAGCATAGGATAGTTTAGGCTAGGCTAGCATAGGATAGTTTAGGCTAGGCTAGCATAGGTTAGCATAGGAGAGCTTAGGCTAGGCTAGCATAGGAGAGCTTAGGCTAGGCTAGCATAGGATAGTTTAGGCTAGGCTAGCGTAGGATAGTTTAGGCTAGGCTAGCGTAGGATAGTTTAGGCTAGGCTAGCCTAGGAGAGCTTAGGCTAGGCTAGGATAGTTTAGGCTAGGCTAGCATAGGAGAGCTTAGGCTAGGCTAGCATAGGAGAGCTTAGGCTAGCATAGGAGAGCTTAGGCTAGGCTAGCATAGGAGAGCTTAGGCTAGCCTAGGAGAGCTTAGGCTAGGCTAGCATAGGAGAGCTTAGGCTAGGCTAGCATAGGAGAGCTTAGGCTAGCCTAGCCTAGGAGAACTTAGGCTAGGCTAGCATAGGAGAGCTTAGGCTAGGCTAGCATAGGAGAGCTTAGGCTAGGCTAGCATAGGATAGTTTAGGCTAGGCTAGCATAGGAGAGCTTAGGCTAGGCTAGCATAGGAGAGCTTAGGCTAGGCTAGCATAGGAGAGCTTAGGCTAGCATAGGAGAGCTTAGGCTAGGCTAGCATAGGAGAGCTTAGGCTAGGCTAGCATAGGAGAGCTTAGGCTAGGCTAGCATAGGAGAGCTTAGGCTAGCATAGGAGAGCTTAGGCTAGGCTAGCATAGGAGAGCTTAGGCTAGGCTAGCATAGGAGAGCTTAGGCTAGCATAGGAGAGCTTAGGCTAGGCTAGGATAGTTTAGGCTAGGCTAGCATAGGAGAGCTTAGGCTAGGCTAGCATAGGAGAGCTTAGGCTAGGCTAGCATAGGAGAGTTTAGGCTAGGCTAGCCTAGGATAGTTTAGGCTAGGCTAGCATAGGATAGGCTAGGCTAGCATAGGATAGTTTAGGCTAGGCTAGCGTAGGATAGTTTAGGCTAGGCTAGCATAGGAGAGCTTAGGCTAGGCTAGCCTAGGAGAGCTTAGGCTAGGCTAGCATAGGAGAGTTTAGGCTAGCATAGGAGAGCTTAGGCTAGGCTAGCATAGGAGAGCTTAGGCTAGGCTAGCATAGGAGAGCTTAGGCTAGGCTAGCATAGGAGAGCTTAGGCTAGGCTAGCATAGGATAGTTTAGGCTAGGCTAGCATAGGATAGTTTAGGCTAGGCTAGCATAGGATAGTTTAGGCTAGGCTAGCATAGGAGAGTTTAGGCTAGGCTAGCCTAGGAGAGCTTAGGCTAGGCTAGCATAGGAGAGCTTAGGCTAGGCTAGCATAGGAGAGCTTAGGCTAGGCTAGCATAGGAGAGTTTAGGCTAGCATAGGAGAGTTTAGGCTAGGCTAGCATAGGAGAGCTTAGGCTAGCATAGGAGAGCTTAGGCTAGGCTAGCGTAGGCCAGTGTTTCTCAAATGGTTCGTTGCAGGGTTACACTCTGCTAGGGTTGCTAGAATAAGCTATGCTACACTATGCTATGCTAGAACAGGCTACACTATGCTAGGCTAGAACAGGATACACTGTGCTAGGCTAGGACAGGCTACACTCTGCTAGGGTTGCTACAATAAGCTATGCTACACTGTGCTGTGCTAGGACAGGCTACACTCTGCTAGGGTTGCTACAATAAGCTATGCTACACTGTGCTGTGCTAGGACAGGCTATACCGTGCTAGGCTAGGCTTGACGCTGTGTGTGCTGGTGGCGCCCCCTGCAGGTCCAGGCTGGCCATCATCCCCCAGGACCCCTTCCTGTTCAGTGGGAGTGTGAGGGAGAACCTGGACCCCTGCGGACGCCACCCCGACCGCAGCCTGCTGGACGCCCTGAGACACTGCCACCTGGAGCAGCTGCTGTCCAGGATGGGTGAGCGCCGCAGGGGTTCACCTTTGTAGTGCTGTTCTTTGAGGAAGAAGGCCGCCGACACAGGATCGCTTTTAACCAGGGCTCCGAACCGGTTCAAGGAACGAAAACGAAAACCGAAAACGAACGGAATTTTACGAGGAATGGAAACGGAAACGAAAACCAAATGGTCTTCAACTGTTCCGGAACAGAAACATTATTCTGAAATCCCCAAAACCGGTTAATAACGTTTTTTTTTTGTTCTCTATATAGCCTATAAAATTTCACAAAAGCAAAGCAAAGCCTATTTCATGAAAAGTCCGGTTGCCGCGTTCACTTCGCCGCCCGCTAAGCTCAGCTGTCACAAATTCCCACCACCATTTAGACTACTGTGTAAATTAAGGGCAAATACCAATAACTAGGTCTATGGTTATATACCAATAACTAGGTCTATGGTTACATACCAATAACTAGGTCTATGGTTACATACCAATAACTAGGTCTATGGTTATATACCAATAACTAGGTCTATGGTTATATACCAATAACTAGGTCTATGGTTATATACCAATAACTAGGTCTATGGTTACATACCAATAACTAGGTCTATGGTTATATACCAATAACTAGGTCTATGGTTATATACCAATAACTAGGTCTATGGTTGTATACCAATAACTAGGTCTATGGTTATGTACCAATAACTATTATGGTCTATGGTTATATACCAATAACTAGGTCTATTGTAAGGTATCGACCACAAACATAGACTAGGCCCAATAACACTGCCGGAACGTTAAGAACGAACGTTATTTTACGTTCCGAACCGGTTCAGGAACGATATGTTGGTGGCGGAACGCAAGAACGAAAACGTTAAATATACCGGTTCCGTTCGGAGCGGAACGATTGAAAAATAATTTCGTTTTCAAGCCCTGCTTTTAACTCACTTTATTTGTTTAGCTTTAGGTATTTATCTATGAAGCAAAAGGAGGGGTATGTATAGTTCACGCGTGGAGCGACCCCCTTGGCTGGATATCTTAACAGATACGCTGCCTGGGGGTTTCTGTCTTCCCCCGGTTGTGTGGTTTGGTAGTACCTGGGCAGGCGTGGCCTCTATGACGCATACTATGCTCTGATTGGCTAGTGTTGAGCGCCCGCCCCCAGTGTATTATGTGTGCTGCCATCTGGTGGCCAGGTGCGGTTACTACAGCTTATATATTTGTTTCTGTTCCCTTGTGGCTATGTGAGGATATTACAGCCTGTTGATACATATGATGTTATTTATTCGTCACACCTTCAAACATCACCACAGTACCTGCAGAGAGTAGGATAGTGTCAGAGTACTGCATTAGTTTTTATTTGAGTGTTGTTTTTATGAAGGCAGGGTACTCTACTATCAGGTTAGGGTGGGTTAGGGGGTAGGGTGTGACTCCCAGCTGAAAGGTTCAGGGTTCAATATCCAGAGTCTAGCTGTAGCATCCTAGAGCAAGCTGCCCCCCCAGTCCTTGGTGTTCCTATGTGTGTGTGTGTGTGTGTGTGTGTCAGCATGTATAAATATATATATGTGTGTGTGTGTGTGTTTCAGGCGGTCTGGATGCGGAGGTGGGGGACAGGGGCTGCTGTCTCTCCCTGGGCCAGAGGCAGCTGCTGTGTCTGGCCAGAGCCCTGCTGACCCAGGCCACCGTAAGACCGCACCTCCTTGAAATGGTTCTGGTGTTCGTTCCGGTAGGTTCTGGTTCTGTAGGCTCTGTGTGTTGACCGGATGTGTTCTGTTGGTTCTGGGTGTGCAGGTTCTGTGTATAGACGAGGCCACGGCCAGCGTAGACCAGCAGACAGACCGACTGCTGCAGGAGACCATCAGAGACAAGTTCAGAGACAAGACGGTCCTGACCATCGCACACAGGTAGGGCTGTACATACGTTATACACAGGCAGGGGTGGTTTGATACATATTCAACCCCTACCGGCTCCTTACTGACCTGTGTCTGTACTGTCTAACCCCTACCTGCTCCTTAATGACCCGTCTCTGTACTGTCTAACCCCTACCTGCTCCTTAAGGACCTGTCTCTGTACTGTCTAACCCCTACCTGCTCCTTAATGACCCGTCTCTGTACTGTCTAACCCCTACCGGCTCCTTACTGACCTGTGTCTGTACTGTCTAACCCCTACCTGCTCCTTAATGACCCGTCTCTGTACTGTCTAACCCCTACCTGCTCCTTAATGACCCGTCTCTGTACTGTCTAACCCCTACCTGCTCCTTAATGACCTGTCTCTGTACTGTCTAACCCCTACCTGCTCCTTAATGACCTGTCTCTGTACTGTCTAACCCCTACCTGCTCCTTAATGACCTGTCTCTGTACTGTCTAACCCCTACCTGCTCCTTAATGACCTGTCTCTGTACTGTCTAACCCCTACCTGCTCCTTAATGACCTGTCTCTGTACTGTCTAACCCCTACCTGCTCCTTAATGACCTGTCTCTGTACTGTCTAACCCCTACCTGCTCCGCCCTTAATGACCTGTCTCTGTACTGTCTAACCCCTACCTGCTCCTTAACGACCTGTCTCTGTACTGTCTAACCCCTACCTGCTCCTTAATGACCTGTCTCTGTACTGTCTCACACCTACCTACTCCTTAACGACCTGTCTCTGTACTGTCTAACCCCTACCTGCTCCTTAATGACCTGTCTCTGTACTGTCTAACCCCTACCTGCTCCTTAATGGCCTGTCTCTGTACTGTCTAACCCCTACCTGCTCCTTAGCGACCTGTCTCTGTACTGTCTAACCCCTACCTGCTCCTTAGTGACCTGTCTCTGTACTGTCTAACCCCTACCTGCTCCTTAATGACCTGTCTCTGTACTGTCTAACCCCTACCTGCTCCTTAATGACCTGTCTCTGTACTGTCTAACCCCTACCTGCTCCTTAATGACCTGTCTCTGTACTGTCTAACCCCTACCTGCTCCTTAACGACCTGTCTCTGTACTGTCTAACCCCTACCTGCTCCTTAGTGACCTGTCTCTGTACTGTCTAACCCCTACCTGCTCCTTAGTGACCTGTCTCTGTACTGTCTAACCCCTACCTGCTCCTTAATGACCTGTCTCTGTACTGTCTAACCCCTACCTGCTCCTTAATGACCTGTCTCTGTACTGTCTAACCCCTACCTGCTCCTTAGTGACCTGTCTCTGTACTGTCTAACCCCTACCTGCTCCTTAATGGCCTGTCTCTGTACTGTCTAACCCCTACCTGCTCCTTAATGACCTGTCTCTGTACTGTCTCACCCCTACCTGCTCCTTAATGACCTGTCTCTGTACTGTATAACCCCTACCTGCTCCTTAATGACCTGTCTCTGTACTGTCTAACCCCTACCTGCTCCTTAATGACACGTATCTGAACTCTCTGAGTCACTTTGGATGAAAGGGTGTCAGTGGTAATAGTCAGTAGTGAAACACTGCCTACTAGTGGCAAATAAGAGTAACTTCAACAACAACAGCAGCATCACCTGCACCTTTGTTTTGTCTAAGTAGTGTATTGAAATCAGTGTGTGTGTGTGTGTGTGTGTGTGTGTGTGTGTGTGTGTGTGTCACAGTTGAGTTTAATTAGGGAGTTTCTGACGTCTAAGAACAGATCGCTCACAGCACCGTCTTGTAGCGTTGTCACGCGGCGGTCAGGCTGGCGTCCGCTCGGCGCTCCTCATGCTCAAAACGGCGCCCTCTGTGTCCCCCACCCACAGGGTCAACACCATCATGGACTCGGACCGCGTGCTGGTGATGCATGCTGGGAAGGTGGTGGAGTTTGACGCCCCGGCTGCCTTGCTCCAGAACGACCGGTCTCTGTTCAGCAGGCTGGTCGGGGGGGCAGCGGAGTGAGGAAGACGACGACGACGAGGAAGAGGAAGGAAGGAAGGAGGAGAGGGGACCGTCACTCGAGCACAAAGTATTTTTTTTTTTGTAGCCATTTCTGCACTTTTTTATGTTATTTCCGCCCAACCTCTACGCCACCATGTCCAGGTGCTACTGAGGTCCATACCGGACCGCCCCTCAGGTCCACCTCCCCGTCCGGCTCTGTGGTGGACCAAAGGGTGCTGCTGTTCCTGTGCGTGCATCGCCAGACCGCTGGTTTCCTCCGACATGACAAGGATCCCCTCGGCTCCTCCGTCTCCGGGACAGAAGAATGAAGAACGTGAAAGAAACGCACTAAACACTTAAACCGCTGAATTCACTCGGCGTGAGAGACGCTCTGCTGCTGACCTCTGACCTCTCACCTCTCACCTCCTCCACGCCTGGACCAATGCATTAAAGGGATGCGGATGGTTCTGCGCTGGGACCTTCTGAAGCGGCTGCTCTGTCCTTATCAGTGCAGCGCCTCAAACGCTGATTGAACAGCCGCGCTACCGGGAGGGAATGATTGACTGGCGACGTGTTTACCTTTCCCCAGGCGTACTCCGCTGGGCTGCTACCTCCTGTAGCGGTTGTACAGGAACACAGAGGGCAGTTCAAACAGTCTGGGGCTATGGGTTTATCAATGTGTACAAAGGGCACTAGAATAGGGCTTGGTTTGTCCTATACTGTCTACAGATAGAGATGTATAACTATAAGATAAATGTATTGGTTTCGGACACTCGGGGTCTCCTGTATCGTACATCCGTCCCTCCGGACAGTACACATCTACCTTTGTAACAACCAAACATTTGTAACAAAAAGTGTACGTTCAGCCGACTATTAAACACAGATTTGAGCTCATAAGAAGTGTGTTGTGCGTTCAGCGTCTCATCCGCCGGCGTTTTTATATGACATTTTTTGTTCGTGATGTGCTCACGAACGACGGCGGTCCTGAACAAGGCTCTCCCGCGAGACGGAACCGGTTAACTCGCTACAGCGAAACGTAGTGTGTTAATATTTGAAGACGTTTATGAGAATAACTATTAATGATGTAGCCGGCTTCCGACATGGCCGCTGTCCGAGGTCAGGCGAGGTCTCGCGGCGAGCGGTTGGTTATGTAACTGGTTAGTTCCTGCATACTTCTGGTTCTCTGGTTGTGTGGCTCCACCTGTTCACCACCAAGGTGACTCACGCTGGCCTGAAAGGCCGCCGCCGGCGCCCCACCCACCTGGCACAGGTGAGCGGTTTCTTCACGTGCGCGCCGGCCCGCATGCACTGGTACGAGGTGTGCTCTGTTGTTGTGTTGTTTTCTCCATGACACCCTTCCCTTTCCTGAAAAGTGAGATTTTAGCTTTCGGTGGAGTCCTTGTTTGTGTGTGTTTGGTTATGTATGCCTGTCCAACGTTAGCTGTGTGTGTGTGTGTGTGTGTGTGTGTGTGTGTGTGTGTGTGTGTGTGTGTGTGTGTGTGTGTGTCTGTGTCTGTGTCTGTCTATCTGTGTGCGTGTGTGTGTGTGTGTGTGTCTGTGTCTGTCTATCTATGTGTGTGTGTGTGTGTGTGTGTGTGTGTGTCTGTCTGTGTCTGTGTCTGTCTATCTGTGTGTGTGTGTGTCTGTGTGTGTGTGTCTGTCTATCTGTCTGTGTGTGTGTGTGTGTTATATACATGTGAGAAAGTGATTAATGGTGTGTTTGCATGAATGTGTTGCTAAAGGCAACAGCTGGATATTGTGAGTGTGTGTTTATGGGTGTTGGTTGTGTGAGTGTGTTATGGGTGTGGCTACAGATGGGGGGGGTGCGTGTATGTGTGTATACGGTGGAGGAGAGGCGGGATATTTGAGGCCAAACCAGTTTTTCTTCTTCAGCGGTGAGAGTGGAGCTATGCTGGGCTGCTGTCAGTGTGCAGATGGGTAGGACAGAGACTGAGGTCCTTATCCTACCAACGCCTGACCAGCCTCCAAAACCCACACCCAGGTGAGAATATGACCGCTCTCACACACAGTCCTGGAGACATGCGTCGTAGAAATGGTGCGTAGGTGTGTGTTTGTGTGTGTGTGTGTGTGTGTGTGTGAGAGATAGTGTGTGTGTGTGTGTGTGTGTGTGTGTGTGTGTGTGTGTGTGAGAGATAGTGTGTGTGTGTGTGTGTGTGTGTGTGTGTGTGAGAGATAGTGTGTGTGTGTGTGTGTGTGTGTGAGAGATAGTGTGTGTGTGTGTGTGTGTGTGTGTACTTAAATACTACAATACTATAATACTCTTAAATACTGTAATACTCTTAAATACTACAAAGTTCTAGACTAGTATTCAAATACTATAATACTCTTAAGTAGTATTATAATGCATACTATAATACTCTGACATCACGTTCTAATACACTTACCTAACTGGCCCAGTCTGACTGGGTTTGATGAGATGGGAAATTGATGATGGGAAAGACGAGGTGTAGCGAGGTCGCATCACAGCCTATCAGATAGACACCAGACTAATTACCGTCTCGAAATTGATATTCATTAGCAAGCTGGACCCTTTGACATTTCAAAATCTATTCATATATTTTAAAAATCTTTTCTTTTTTTTTTAAACGGGGACATTTCTGGGGACAGCTCCAACGAAAACGGGGACATCTTGTCACCCTATGCTAAATGTCAACAACACTGGTCATAACTCTGGTGTTAGCGAAGAGCTATAACTGGTGTTTTCTATAACTCTACAGGTGTTAGCGATTCAAGCTGAGGAAAAGGCTGTAAATGTATCATGAATCTGGTCTAGACTCTTAGTGAAGCAAATCTAAGGTGGTAGATCTGTGAAGAACATTGTGCTTTCATAATAACAATATATTCGGTATATTGTGAGAGTAAAGAATACACATGTGGGCTGCTACAGTCTGTTCATGGAAATCATCAGAGTCAAACTCACCTGTCAGCATTTTGTTAAATTATCACACTCTGTTGCTTAGAAAATGACTAACTATCCTTGCATTATCTAGACATGTGTTTGTTGTTTGTGGTCGTAGTGTTTTGGTCAGTGGATATTAAAACAGAATTACAACGGAAACAGAAATAAAAGGTAAAAATACTACTACTACTACTGAAACCAAATCCTGAATTTGTTTACCAGTTGGGTCCTGTCTGGTGTCAAGAGAAACGGCTAAACCTTCAGAGTTAATTAATTCGGTGATTACATGGTCATGTGACTTTTGATTAAAGACAGGGCATGGCAGTACCGGTCCTCCCCCAGGAATGAGAGGGTGGGGTCCCCTTCTGGTTAGACCTGTTCCTGAGGTGTTACCTGTAACTTCAGAATGCTTCTGATGTCTCACAGAGTCCAGTACATTTTGTTCAGTATTTGTGTCAACAATCTATTGAACTTCTCCTCAACAGATGAATCACCCTCTATTGAATGGAATATTTTATAATATGTGTTATATTTACTTCGATTAAGGGAGTACCTCCAGCTCTTCTATGCTTGTGCTAGCTGTACATTGAATGTTCTGCCTTTGCCTCCTGCAGGTTGAATGCAGATGGATTCACACCCACCACAGTAGAAGAAGATAGAGATCATGGTATGAAAGCCTAACAGGGTGTCATGGTCAAGATCTAATTTTAAATATGCTTGCCCAGGTCCTCTGGCCTACGCCTCATAGGTGGGGACCTATGACCTGAGACGTACAGGTGGGGACCTGAGACCTACAGGTGGGGACCTATGAACTTAAACCTACAGGTGGGGACCTATGACATACAGGTGGGGACCTAAGACCTACAGGTGGGGACCTATGACCTGAGACCTACAGGTGAGGACCTGAGGCCTACATGTGGGGACTTATGACCCATGACCTACAGGTGGGGACCTGAGACCTACAGGTGGGGACCTATGAACTTAAACCTACAGGTGGGGACCTATGACATACAGGTGGGGACCTAAGACCTACAGGTGGGGACCTATGACCTGAGACCTACAGGTGAGGACCTGAGGCCTACATGTGGGGACTTATGACCCATGACCTACAGGTGGGGACCTGAGACCTACAGGTGGGAACCTGAGACCTACAGGTGGGGACCTATGACCTGACACCTACAGGTGAGGACCTATGACCTGAGACCTACAAGAAAGGACCTGAAGTCCTCACCTCTGGTCCTCTGAGGGCATCACAAACATATTTGTTACATTTAAAAAATCATAAAATATTGGATTTTAATGTAACTTTCTTTTAATCAAGTAGTGTGTAATCTGTCAAATGTACCTGTAATTTCTCATATTTTAGTTTTCTGTTGTTTCTCTTTTTTTTTTTTTTTTTTAAAGCGCTCTATGAATAAAGTTTGATTGATGGAATGATGGAGTTCCTGGTCAGCTTTAAATGGATGGTGTTTTAAACCACATGTTGTTTTGTTTCCAAGCCAACTCATCGGAGAGGGAGGAGCCTGTCAGAGGGACTCACCCTGGAGGAGTCCGAAAGCGGGGGATTGGTCATCTCCAGCATTGACGTCGAGTCCTCCTCCAATCGGGGGCTCAACAAAGGTAGTAACACTCTATTGTTGGCCCTGAAAAATAAAAATATCTGAGTCTGATGATTGGTAGCTTTTAGAAAACAACAAGTTATCACCTCTTGTCACTTGCATTTTTTACAAGATACATCCAGAGTCTTTCAAATATTTTCAGAAATGTGTATTATGTTTATGTTTGTCGTATTTTTGATACACTTGTCATACTATAGGAGACTTTGAAAACCCAAAACAACCTTTTGTGACCACATGATGTTACATTGCAGGGGATGAAATTGTGGGTGCAGCGATTAATTTCGATGAACTGTCCAAAGACGAGGTGTTGCAAGTACTGAAGCTGATGGAACCATTTAACAACAACATTCAAGTCCTCACCAAGAACAACAAGAGCAAGAGCCTTGACAACCTGGATCATTTATCCAAGGGCCCGGGAGAAGTAAGTCCAATCAACCATGTGATGAAATGACTGTTAAAGGATTTATGGTCAACCACTGCCACAAAATAATTACAGATATATGTATGGTCACATGAGGGTGTAAGCCAATAAAGTTCAATAGGCTGTGGCTTTCTGTTCCAGATGCTGAAGGACTCCTATAGCCGACTCTACAATGCAAAAATCAAGAGGTTCATGAGGGATGACCATGGCCCTGTGGGCAGTTCCAGTAATGGAGAGTTGAAAGCTCACGGAAGCAGACCAGAGTTATCCAATTTTAGCCGTAAAGGTGACAGTGGAATTCCTCAGCTTGGAGTTGACTTTGGATTACTTAAAACAAAGACTCCCAGGATGGCCACTCTTGCAGCAGATGGTAACCTAAATTTGAAATCAGAAGCGGAGCTAAACTTGAGAAGTTCCAATGGTAGTCTTCCTGGTTTAGAAATACAGCCGACCAAGGGGAAGATCAGTGACCCAACCTTTAATAGCAATGCACCAAAAATGGAAATTGAAGGAAGTAATAAAACTTTCGAGATGCCCACATTTAAAATTCCAGATCTGGGTCTTAATGGAGCCATAAATGGCCCAAAAGGTGAGGTCAAGACAGATTTAAATGTTCCAGAAATCTCTTCAGGTGCTATTCATGTCAGACCTTCCAAGAAACTTAGAAACCCTGACCTAAATTTGGACAATCCTAATATGGATTTACCTAATTTTGAGTTGCCTACAGTGACAAGGTCCAAGGTAGACCTAAAAATGCCTGAGGCAAAAGTAAAAATGCCTGATTTAGATGTCGATGCACCTTCTGAAAAATCTAAAATGCCTTCATTTGGGCTGTCAGGCAAAAGACCAGATCTCAATATTGATGCTGACCTCAAATCACCTGACGTAAGTCTCCAAACTGTTGATACTCCAGGGCTTGACATCAACACCCCTTCAGGCAAAATGAAGACGCCAAAGTACAACATTCCGAAATTTGGTCTATCCAGCCCTGAAGTACCAGATGCTGGTTTTACTGGAGATCTACAGGGGCCAGATATCAACTTGGGAAAGATTAAAGCTGGATTTGCAGAACCAAACATTGACCTTAATTTACCCTCGACTAAACTTAAGCAGCCCAGTATGGATATTGGTACCCCTTCTGGACATTTTAAAATGCCAGATTTGAAAGTGCCCAGCTTTGGAATATCTGAAACAAAAGTAGAAGTTCCTGGCTATGAGTTGCCTAATGTCAATCTCAAACAACCTAAGCTAAATGTTAACACTGATGTGGACATGAAAATGCCCTCAGCAAAATTGAATGCTCCCTCCGCTATGGTCAAAAAACCCAAATTTAAATTATTTGGTACATTACCAAAGAAAAAAGATGTGGATATAAATGCAAGTGCAAAATCTCCAAAGATCAAGGTTCCAGAGATTAACCAGAAAATACCTGATGCTGATATTGGAAGTCCATCAGGTAAATTCAAAATGCCATCTTTTAAAATGCCAGATCTGGGACTGGCAGGACCTAATGTGAAAGGGCTTGATGGTGATCTTGAGTTTGATAAGCCAAATGTAAACATGCCTGATGTCAATCTAAGCAGACCCAGACTAGACCTTAATAGCCCAGATGTAAAGATAGATATGCCTTCATTTAGTATGCCAAAACTTCAGAAACCAAATATTGACTTGAATCCTCCTGACCTGAACATCAAAACACCAAAGTTGAAATCACCAGAACTGAGTCTCAATGGTCCAAACATAAAGGCCCCTGCTATGGATTTACCAAACATGGATCTTAAAGCCCCAAAAGTAGAATTGAACATGGGTTCACCCAAAGGAAAGTTTGACATGCCCAAATTTAAGATGCCACATCTTAATCTCCCAAACCTAAAAGGACCAGATATTGATGGTAACATAGGTGGTCCAGATCTAGATATGAATATGCCAAATGTCAACCTCAAGGGTCCCAAAGCTGGATTGGAAATGCCAGATGCAGATTTTGACAGTCCATCATTTAAATTTAAAAAGCCAAATTTGAAAATGCCTGATTTTGGACTTTCAGCACCAAAGTTAGATGGTCCTGACCTTGACTTCAAGTCCCCTGATTTCAATGTCTCTGGTCCTAAACTTGGCGGTGGAATAAATCCACCAGACTTCAATATGCCCAAAGTTGATCTCAAAAGCCCCCAAATGGACCTCAGTGCCCCTAACATTGATATTAATGCTCCTTCAGGGAAATTCAAAATGCCCCAGTTTGGCACATTGCCAAAAGGGGGAATTGAGGCCCCAAACTTGGACTTGCCAAAAGTGGACCTTAAAGCTCCTAAATTGGATGTGAATACTCCAGATGTAAACATTGGTTCACCCAAAGCAAAGTTTAAGATGCCCCACTTCAAAATGCCCAAATTTGGCTTACCCAACATTAAAGGACCTGACATTGATGGCAACATAGGTGGTCCAGATCTAGATATGAATATGCCAAATGTCAACCTCAAGGGTCCCAAAGCTGGATTGGAAATGCCAGATGCAGATTTTGACAGTCCATCATTTAAATTTCAAAAGCCAAATTTGAAAATGCCTGATTTTGGACTTTCAGCACCAAAGTTAGATGGTCCTGACTTTGACTTCAAATCCCCTGATTTCAATGTCTCTGGTCCTAAACTTGGCGGTGGAATAAATCCACCAGACTTCAATATGCCCAAAGTTGATCTCAAAAGCCCCAAAATGGACCTCAGTGCCCCTAACATTGATATTAATGCTCCTTCAGGGAAATTCAAAATGCCCCAGTTTGGTACATTTCCAAAAGGGGGAATTGAGGCCCCGAACTTGGACTTGCCAAAAGTGGACCTTAAAGCTCCTAAATTGGATGTGAATACTCCAGATGTAAACATTGGTTCACCCAAAGCAAAGTTTAAGATGCCCCACTTGAAAATGCCCAAATTTGGCTTACCCAACATTAAAGGACCTGACATTGATGGCAACATAGGTGGTCCAGATCTAGATATGAATATGCCAAATGTCAACCTCAAGGGTCCCAAAGCTGGATTGGAAATGCCAGATGCAGATTTTGACAGTCCATCATTTAAATTTAAAAAGCCAAATTTGAAAATGCCTGATTTTGGACTTTCAGCACCAAAGTTAGATGGTCCTGACCTTGACTTCAAGTCCCCTGATTTCAATGTCTCTGGTCCTAAACTTGGCGGTGGAATAAATCCACCAGACCTCAATATGCCCAAAGTTGATCTCAAAAGCCCCAAAATGGACCTCAGTGCCCCTAACATTGATATTAATGCTCCTTCGGGGAAACTGAAAATACCTAAATTTGGTCTGTCTGGCACACTGCCAAAAGGGGGAATTGAGGCCCCGAACTTGGACTTGCCAAAAATGGACCTTAAAGCTCCTAAATTGGATGTGAGTACTCCAGATGTGAACATTGGTTCACCCAAAGCAAAGTTTAAGATGCCCCACTTCAAAATGCCCAAATTTGGCTTACCCAACATTAAAGGACCTGACATTGATGGCAACATAGGTGGTCCAGATCTAGATATGAATATGCCAAATGTCAACCTCAAGGGTCCCAAAGCTGGATTGGAAATGCCAGATGCAGATTTTGACAGTCCATCATTTAAATTTAAAAAGCCAAACTTGAAAATGCCTGATTTGGGACTTTCAGCACCAAAGGTAGATGGTCCTGACTTTGACTTCAAGTCCCCTGATTTCAATGTCTCTGGTCCTAAACTTGGCGGTGGAATAAATCCACCAGACCTCAATATGCCCAAAGTTGATCTCAAAAGCCCCAAAATGGACCTCAGTGCCCCTAACATTGATATTAATGCTCCTTCAGGGAAACTGAAAATGCCTAAATTTGGTCTGTCTGGCACACTGCCAAAAGGGGGAATTGAGGTCCCGAACTTGGACTTGCCAAAAATGGATCTTAAAGCTCCTAAATTGGATGTGAATACTCCAGATGTAAACATTGGTTCGCCCAAAGCAAAGTTTAAGATGCCCCACTTGAAAATGCCCAAATTTGGCTTACCCAACATTAAAGGACCTGACATTGATGGCAACATAGGTGGTCCAGATCTAGATATGAATATGCCAAATGTCAACCTCGAGGGTCCCAAAGCTGGATTGGAAATGCCAGATGCAGATTTTGACAGTCCATCATTTAAGTTTAAAAAGCCGAATTTGAAAATGCCTGATTTTGGACTTTCAGCACCAAAGGTAGATGGCCCTGACTTTGACTTTAAGTCCCCTGATTTCAATGTCTCTGGTCCTAAACTTGGCGGTGGAATAAATCCACCAGACCTCAATATGCCCAAAGTTGATCTCAAAAGCCCCAAAATGGACCTCAGTGCCCCTAACATTGATATTAATGCTCCTTCAGGGAAACTGAAAATACCTAAAATTGGTTTCTCTGGCACTCTGCCAAAAGGGGGAATTGAAGCCCCGAACTTGGACTTGCCAGAAATTGGTCTTAAAGCTCCTAAATTGGATGTGAATACTCCAGATGTGAACATTGGTTCACCCAAAACAAAGTTTAAGATGCCCAAGTTGAAGATGCCAAAATTTAACCTCCCAAACCTAAAAGGACCAGATGTTGGTGGCGACATAGATGGTCCAGCTCTAGATATGAATATGCCAAATGCCAACTTCAAGGGTCCCAAAGCTGGATTAGAAATGCCCCACCTGAAAATGCCCAAAATTGGCTTACCCAACGTTAAAGGACCTGAAATTGATGGCAACATAGGTGGTCCAGATGTAGATTTCAATATGCCAAAGGCCAACATTAAAGCTCCAAAATCTGGAGTACAAATACCAGATACTGATTTTGATGGCACATTTAAAATGCCTCATTTGGGTCTTTCTGGACCACAGTTGGATGGCCCTAAGGTAGATGTTAAAGCTCATAAATATGATGTATATTTACCTGGCTTTTCCGGTTCTAAGTTGGATGGCCCAGGTCATGATATGTCATTACCAAGCCAACCACATGTGGCCGTAGACACTCCAGAGGGGAAGTTCAAAATGCCATCCGTAGGTTTCTCTCGACCCAAAGCAACCGCACGAGACATGGACCTCTCTGTTTCTAAATGGAAAGACCCCGGGTTGAAAGGCCCCAATATTGACATCAATGCTCCAACTGATCCTCAAATAGACATTGGCTCTCCAAGGAACGTAAAAATGCCAAAAACAGGAATCCAAGGTGGAGATATTGATGTAAAGAGGCCCTCGGGAAATATCCAGGCTCCTCAAACTGACCTTGATTTCCCTGATAAGAGATTTAAACCACCTTCCTTTACACTGCCTCAGTTTGGGAGCCCAGACCTTCAGGCGGGGCCTGATATAGACTTTGATGCAGCTCATCGATCACCAAACCTGTCTCCCCCAAATGCTAAATTCAACATGAAATCGCCGAATGTAAAAGGGAATGTTACAGGGCCAATGCTTAGTGCTCCAAATGTAGACCACAACAAAATTAGGCACAATATCCAAAGCCCTCAATTTAACATGAGAGTTCCAGAGCTCGACATCGATGCTCCTGCACTGCATTACAACAAGCCCTCTTATAAAGGTCGGAGGTCAGATCTCACAGGCATGAAAACCCCTGGATTGGATACCAATGTAAACTTGCAACATAAAATGTCTGCCAAGACACAGCCAAGGTCAAGTTATCCTTTTGTGAGTGTGAGTGCTAATCTCCCAAGGGCAGATCGTCACAGCCCTAACAGTCGACCATACAGCCCTGGTTCTAATTTCAACATGTATGTTCCTGGTTCTGATCTCAACATTGATGACTTCACTGGAAAGAATCATGTCCTCCGGTCCAGGCCACCCCAACAACATCTTGCCATGGGTGGGGTTTCAGGGGGGTACAGGGGTCCAAGTCTCAATGCAGTAGCTCCAAGGATCCAGCCAGGGGGTGGGTTTAGCCAGAGCTATGGAGTCTCCCCAGCAGGTCTCAATATGGACCCGCTGGACCCCAGACATCAGGTTTACAGAGGGTCTGCAGATGGTCACATGAGGACCCAGCAGCCCAGTGCCAAGCTACCTACAGGACATAGAAAACCCTCTGACGAAGGTTATTTTGTCACAGTTTTCCCCACACAGGCACAGAATCAAAGTATGCAAAACCGCAGACCAAACACACTGAGTAGACCCAACTTCAATCCACCAAACATGGACCTCGAGGTTCCAGATCCAGATAATGACGAAGGCTCGACATTCTGGTTTTCTAAACTCATATAGGAGTCAGAGTACGACTTTCACTGTCATGTGTTGTACATATTCGTTGTCATATATTTGTTGCTGCACCTTTTGTATATATCTCTTAAATGTATTTGTGTTATGTATTATAAAATATGTACTTTTGCACTTACTTTCATATTCAATGTAAACATTTTACGTATGTTTTGATAAAATGCTATTTCATGCATTGGAAATTGGGGTATTCATCAGTTATTTGTTTTTAAATTGGGTGCATTAATGAGAGTATGTGTTCAAAATAATCTGCCATTAAGTTTGCTGGCTCATACATTTAGGTTAGATTTTTTAACCAAAAAAAATCCATTCTCATTACTGTCAATTGTATTCATTATCAGAGTTGAAATAAAAACTATGAAACTTTTTTTTTAAACTGTGACAAAGTTGCTATTACATTTAATTAAATTGAGCTCCATTGAATCCGGTGGCATTAGAGAGCCCAGCTCTACAAACCCTGGACAACCTATCTATCTATCTATCTATCTATCTATCTATCTATCTATCTATCTATCTATCTATCTATCTATCTATCTATCTATCTATCTATCTATCTATCTATCTCTCTCTCTCTCTCTCTCTCTCTCTCTCTCTCTCTCTCTCTCTCTCTCTCTCTCTCTCTCTCTCTCTCTCTCTCTCTCTCTCTCTCTCTCTCTCTCTCTCTCTCTCCTCTCTCTTCTCTTCTCTTCTCTCTCCTCTCTCCTCTCTCCTCTCCTCACTCTTCTCTCCTCTCCTCTGTCCCCCTTTCTTCTGTCCTCTCTCCTCACTCTCTCTTATCTTTCTCCTCCTCTCCTCTCTCCCTTCCTCTCCTCAATCACTCTGTTTGACTCTCTCTCTCTCTCTCTGGATAGATAGATAGATAGATAGATAGATAGATAGAGAGATAGATAGATAGATAGATAGATAGATAGATAGATAGATAGATAGATAGATAGATAGATAGATAGATAGTGTAAATCTATAATGTAATATACTGTATGTTGACGTCTGGTGTACATGAGGTCAGAGCTGTGGTTCCTCTGCTCGCCACTAGGAGGCGACGGTTTACTTGGATGACGCCATCATTGTGCGACATCCCAGCAGAGTTTACTTGGATGACGCCATCATTGTGCGACATCCCAGCAGCGCCGTAGCATGGACCACACGACCTTCTGACACAGACGGTTCATTTTTCTCCAACCTGAAATGGCTCTTCACCAGTTGTGAGAGGACACATCCACATCCAGCACGGGTCCACATGTCCGCCATGTCCGCCATGCTCCGTGTGTCTGTGGCGCTGTGCGGCCGCGGCGTCGCAAGACGGGTAAGTACTGACCTGTCACACGTCCGGTGTGATGGTGGACACTCTGGATGTGTTTGTAGTTCATAATGGTGACTCTGGATGTGTTTGTAGTTCATAATGGTGACTCTGGATGTGTTTGTAGTTCATAATGGTGACTCTGGATGTGTTTGTAGTTCATAATGGTGACTCTGGATGTGTTTGTAGTTCATGATGGTGACTCTGGATGTGTTTGTAGTTCATAATGGTGACTCCTCTGGATGTGTTTGTAGTTCATAATGGTGGACACTCTGGATGTGTTTGTAGTTCATAATGGTGACTCTGGATGTGTTTGTAGTTCATGATGGTGGACACTCTGGATGTGTTTGTAGTTCATAATGGTGACTCTGGATGTGTTTGTAGTTCATGATGGTGGACACTCTGGATGTGTTTGTAGTTCATGATGGTGGACACTCTGGATGTGTTTGTAGTTCATGATGGTGACTCTGGATGTGTTTGTAGTTCATGATGGTGGACACTCTGGATGTGTTTGTAGTTCATGATGGTGACTCTGGATGTGTTTGTAGTTCATGATGGTGACTCTGGATGTGTTTGTAGTTCATGATGGTGGACACTCTGGATGTGTTTGTAGTTCATAATGGTGACTCTGGATGTGTTTGTAGTTCATCATAATGGTGACTCTGGATGTGTTTTGTAGTTCATGATGGTGACTCTGGATGTGTTTGTAGTTCATAATGGTGACTCTGGATGTGTTTGTAGTTCATGATGGTGACTCTGGATGTGTTTGTAGTTCATGATGGTGACTCCTCTGGATGTGTTTTGTAGTTCATAATGGTGACTCCTCTGGATGTGTGTTTTGTAGTTCATAATGGTGACTCCTCTGGATGTGTGTTTTGTAGTTCATGATGGTAACTCCTCTGGATGTGTGTTTTGTAGTTCATAATGGTGACTCCTCTGGATGTGTGTTTTGTAGTTCATGATGGTGACTCCTCTGGATGTGTGTTTTGTAGTTCATAATGGTGACTCCTCTGGATGTGTGTTTTGTAGTTCATGATGGTGACTCCTCTGGATGTGTGTTTTGTAGTTCATAATGGTGACTCTGGATGTGTGTTTGTAGTTCATAATGGTGACTCCTCTGGATGTGTGTTTTGTAGTTCATAATGGTGACTCTGGATGTGTGTTTGTAGTTCATCATGATGGTGGACACTCTGGATGTGTTTGTAGTTCATGATGGTGGACACTCTGGATGTGTTTTGTAGTTCATGATGGTGACTCTGGATGTGTTTGTAGTTCATAATGGTGGACACTCTGGATGTGTTTGTAGTTCATGATGGTGACTCCTCTGGATGTGTGTTTTGTAGTTCATGTCCTCGGTGTCCAGTGAGAGTCCGCTGCCTTCAAACTTACTGCTTCCCCCAAACCTGGTGGACCCCTCCAGAGCAAGTAAGCAAACACTTATAATATATAATATCTAATATCTAATATCTAATATAATATATAATATATAATATAATATATAATATCTAATATAATATATAATATATAATATTACTCAACTGTAGCAGCAGGTGCTTTCAGGCCGACTTGCTGTGAATTCAGATAGAGGAGGGAGACGCCCTCAGCTTAGGCGGTGGACATTGAGGGTTTGAACCCAGAACCTTTTGTATTTGATATTGATGAATATCAAGACATTAATCAATATTAGATGAATCAGCAATCTCGGCATCACTCTCCCAGATATCAATTTACCAACAAATAAGTTTGGGGTCAGAGTCCGAATCCCCCTGTAAAGCCCGGTTCTGATCCCAAGGCGTCCGGTTTAACCACGGTCCGTCTCCGCAGGGCGCCCCCCGCCGCCCGCCGACTCGCCGCTGCCCGTCATCAGGACATGTGACGCGGCGGTCCCGGCTCACCTGAGCCCGCTCCTCACCTGGGTGGAGTCCCTGGAAACCCAGCAAGGAGACCCTGTGGGCCGAGCCCAGCTGCACCCAGATGTGTTCGCCGTGCCGTCCAGGTACACACACACGGCTTTCTGACCGCTGGGCTGTTGCATTGTGGGAACGCACACAGCTTTCTGACCGCTGGGGCTGTTGCATTGTGGGAACGCACACAGCTTTTTTGACCGCTGGGCTGTTGCATTGTGGGAACGCACACAGCTTTCTGACCACTGGGCTGTTGCATTGTGGGAACGCACACAGCTTTCTGACCGCTGGGCTGTTGCATTGTGGGAACGCACACAGCTTTTTTGACCGCTGGGCTGTTGCATTGTGGGAACGCACACAGCTTTTTTGACCGCTGGGCTGTTGCATTGTGGGAACACACACAGCTTTCTGACCGCTGGGCTGTTGCTTTCATTCAAGATGCATTTATTTATATTGTCTTGACAAAGCACACATAACTGTCATGTCTTACCGTATATATTAGAAAACAAAGTGAACTATTTGTAGCGCGACCTTTTGTAAATCATCAAAGCTTTTCTGATCAGGCGTAGGTAACCCATCTTAGCAAAGAAACGTTTGACTTTAACTTGTACTGGAAGACGAAATGAAAAGATATATTTATAATCATTTGTTTTCAAAAGAGAATTTATTGTCCTTGAATATTTTTGTTGTTGAGAATTACTTAAAGGTCCCTTATTTAGATCCTGAAGTCCACTGCAGGTTCCTTCTGTTCTCCTCTCTCCTTCTAACGTCTCCTCTCTCCTTCTAACGTCTCCTCTCTCCTTCTAACGTCTCCTCTCTCCTTCTAACGTCTCCTCTCTCCTTCTAACGTCTCCTCTCTCCTTCTAACGTCGCCGCTCTCCTTCTAACGTCTCCTCTCTCCTTCTAACGTCTCCTCTCTCCTTCTAACGTCTCCTCTCTCCTTCTAACGTCTCCTCTCTCCTTCTAACGTCCCCGCTCTCCTTCTAACGTCTCCTCTCTCCTTCTAACGTGTCCTCTCTCCTTCTAACGTCTCCTCTCTCCTTCTAACGTCTCCGCTCTCCTTCTAACGTCTCCTCTCTCCTTCTAACGTCTCCTCTCTCCTTCTAACGTCTCCTCTCTCCTTCTAACGTCTCCTCTCTCCTTCTAACGTGTCCTCTCTCCTTCTAACGTGTCCTCTCTCCTTCTAACGTGTCCTCTCTCCTTCTAACGTGTCCTCTCTCCTTCTAACGTGTCCTCTCTCCTTCTAACGTGTCCTCTCTCCTTCTAACGTCTCCTCTCTCCTTCTAACGTCTCCTCTCTCCTTCTAACGTCTCCTCTCCTCTCTCCTTCTAACGTCTCCTCTCTCCTTCTAACGTCTCCTCTCTCCTTCTAACGTCTCCTCTCTCCTTCTAACGTCTCCTCTCTCCTTCTAACGTCTCCGCTCTCCTTCTAACGTCTCCTCTCTCCTTCTAACGTCTCCTCTCTCCTTCTAACGTCTCCTCTCTCCTTCTAACGTCTCCTCTCTCCTTCTAACGTCTCCTCTCTCCTTCTAACGTCTCCTCTCTCCTTCTAACGTCTCCTCTCTCCTTCTAACGTCTCCTCTCCTGCCAGGCTGGACATCCTCTACCAGGTGGAGCTGTGGCAGAGGAGCTACAACAGAATCGTAAGCACTTTTATTTTATCGCCCCCACAGCCATTTTAAAATGTAACACTTTTTACTAAGTTATCACTCTTTGCTTTTACCCATAGCGCATTATTTATGTCAATAGTGAGACGGTAGTAGACTGAACTACATTTGGTGGCCAGGTCTTCTGGACATGTTTTGTTGTAGTGACACCAGGATGCCACTAGAGGGTACATTGAGTCTGCGGTTGACTAAACTTAGGATGACCCAACTTTACTGTTCATATGGCTGTCATTTACAAGTAGACTATAATTTAACACCTATTACACATTATGTCCAACTTGAAGTAAAGACGGTTTATCCTACTAAATAGCTAATGGAAATAGTTGAGGAGGCCTACATGCTGCAAATGTAATCCTCCAAGTTCAATGATGTATTTAGTATAGGGTGTAAGGCGTGAGCTTGGCTACATTTGTGTTGGCTGTAGGCCCATATGTACACATTTTGTGTTTTATTGGACATGTGGTCATTGTAACACCTGAATGCATTATGTTTATATTTTAATAGTCGATGCCTTTATCCAAAGCCACCGATAAGAGAGAGTGAAAGTGAAACAATATCACTTCAAGACTTTGTAAACTAAAACAAGGTGTCCAGGTGTTTATCGGGGATGTGAACTTCTGTCTCCCAGAGTTACGCCAACACCAAGGTGAGGTCAGAGGTCAGGGGCGGCGGGAAGAAACCATGGAAACAGAAGGGCAGCGGGCGTGCTCGCGTCGGCAGCATCCGCTCCCCGCTGTGGAGAGGAGGTGAGGCATCCGGCGCAGTGCGTTGTCACGGCAACCCCTCTCCATTCGGTCTTGTACCAATCGTAGAAACATGACTGTTGTATTCGGTAGGTCGAACCGACACGCAGTGGATGTTAATAAAAATTACTTTTTATTTTAGGACAAGAGGTCAATACAAAATATTTTACATAACTGTTCTTTGGGGTCAAATTGACCCCAGGCTGTTTTCTATAAAAACATTTCAGAAATATCTTTAAATTTGCACACATCTGTTTTGGTTGTTTTGGATCCAATGATATTGGATGACATTGAGGCCACTATAACATGAAATCATAAAAAACTTCATCATTCATGTAGCAGTCTTCAGCTCTGCTACATGAGCTTATACATCAGGATACATCATGGGATTTTTTTTGTTGGCGATACTCCGCCATATTGAGAGTACTCAAGAGAGCGGTAGTTCTGTAAAATCCTAAATGAACATTAATATACCGTAACCTCGGCTAATGAAAACTTTGTTTTGCCGCGTCTCGCATGAGAAAAGCTGTGGCGGTTTCAAACACAACAATGTGTCCCCGTAACGACAAATCATTTCACGATGAACTACTAAACAACGACCGAAAAAACATGACTACCAACATAATTAACATTACAATGCTCCTATGCTTCCAAAATGGAGGCGGTCATTGCGATGCGACGTCACGATGTTAAGGTCTGTTGTTCCTCCTCCAGGGGGCGTGTCCCACGGCCCCCGGGGGCCCACCAGCTACTACTATATGCTGCCCATGAAGGTGCGCGTGATGGGCCTCAAGGTGGCGCTGAGCTCCAAGCTGGCTCAGGTAAGGAGCTAGAAGTGCATATATATATATATATATATATATATATATATATATATATATATATATATATATATATATATATATATATATATATATATATATATATATATATATATATATATATATATATATATATATATATATATATATATATATATATATATATATAAATAAATAATTTTTTTTTTCTGAATGGCTCGAAGCCGACCGCATAATTCCTTTTTAGTATTAATGGCCTGGATGCTAAAGCCTGGATGCTAGCCTGTCTTAAATAACTATATTGCTTGGCATAAGAATTTGTTTTCAATAAATTATCACATTTTATGTTGCTGTTTATTTTATGAAATCTTGCTAGATAGTCTGTAGTAACCATTTTATAAAGCAATAAGCCGCTTGAGGCTGTGATTTAGTGACTGTACAACATCAAGGGTCGCTGCTTACTGCTTGAATGCCCCTTACAGGACAACCTCTATGTGGTGGACTCTCTGAACCTGCCCACGCCGGACCCCCAGTACATCCTGGACCTCCTCAGACACAGACACTGGGGGGAGTCGCTGCTCATCATAGACGCGTGAGTACCAGTCTTCCTCGTCTGTCTTCTAGTCCTGAACCTCTTCTCCCAAAAGCAAAGACGTTGTAAGGCATTTAAACATGTGAGGAAACATGTCATGTGATACACCCCTAGAACAATACGATTCTCAACTTTTAGTCTATTATAACCATTATTATAACCAAGTCTTTCGCGTATTTGATTCAACCAATCATGTTGCTGCATAACGTTAGTTCTGCTGGATGCCAAATGAGTAACAAGCCGACTAACGCTGCTCTCCATCCTCCAGCAATGATGAACTTCCAGAAAACCTTCTTCAGGCCACCGTCAACCTCAAGACCGTCAACATCATCCCAGCCATCGGTAATTAAACCAAAAACAAACTTGAATGTAACTTAAGCTAAGCGCTAGACAGTGAACAACCCTAGAGATGATTCCACTTGCCATCCACTAGCGTTTGGTCTGCGCTTGTCCAGCTGTAACTAATTGATTTGCTGAATCAAGCAGGGAGGCCAAGATGTTATTTAACATTACCATGACGCCGGTGTCTCCTCAGGTCTGAACGTTCACAGCATGCTGAAGCACCAGGCAGTCCTCCTGACGCTGGACGCCGTGCGCTTCCTGGAGAGCAAGCTGCTGTGGCACAACGAGCGCTACACCCCCCTGTACCCCTACAAACTGCCCTACTCGGACCTCCCCTAACCCCAGAACACATGTTGAGTGAAACAGCCCAGTGTCCGTCATGTCTTTATTACGTTCGTGTGAATAAATAAAAGTTATAAAAACAGTAGAAAAGGTGTTTACACACTGTGCTTCTTTGGACAAATGCGTCTGCAAAAGGCCCTAAAAGGTTTAAAAGCGGTAGTTGTGTTTCGGGAGGAGTCCGTTGGCGAGATCGTTCCTGATCTCCCAGCGCAGAGCCGAGCGCTTCTTCTCCGTGGGGACGATGTAGGAGTTGGGCGCGTTCACCCGCCGCGGCCGAGCCTGGCGCCCAGAAGGACACGTTAAGAACATGTTAAGAACATGTTAAGAACATGTTACACGGTCACATGAAGAACACAGGACTCGACTACTAAGAGTAACTTGGGTTTGCTTTCATCCAAACCCTTTTAAAGAGCCACATGCAGGTTGGGGACGCAGTGTGGGGAAAGCGTACAGAATCTGATTTGAATCCTTTTTAGTTTTGTAACTCAAGGCATGCAGACCAGAAACTAACCACACAACAAGCTTCAGGAACGCTGTGCCACAGCCTGAACACGGTTGTATTTACAAAGGAACTCTTACTTTAGAGGCTCAACTTTGACATTCACCGTCGCTTCAGTGGTCACCTTCATTAATAAAGGACTCTAACCCTGTGCTGCATACTTAAACCCACCCAGCGATTGCCACCTGTTTTACCACCAGGTGTGAGGACGGTGGTAAAGCAGAAGCCATTTCAAAATCTATCCACTGGTGACCACCCAGATGCATGATGGGTGGAAGTCACTCGTGAATAGATTTTGAAATGGCTTGGGATGGTCAATCAGCCTCACACCTGGTGGGCAAATAGGGGCCCTTTTAAAAACTGCATTTCCCAGAGTTACTTGCGGTGTACTCACCGGTGGAGGTTGGTAGGCCAATTGCTCCTGAGAAGAGAAGAACTCGGTTAACATCTCTCCATGTTAACATCTTCAAGTAAGACGTAAATCACTCATCAGTTGGTGACTGGGTTGAGTATAGTTGAACTCCTTCACCTCATGGCGCTAGCATAGACATGGAGTATTTAAACATGACGTAGTAGTACTGGTGCGTACCCTGATCTCCCAGCGAAGAGCTCTCCGGTCCTTCTCCCAAGGAACCTTGAACAAGTCCCACTCCTGTTTGTACTGAAGATACCTGCAGCAGAACCACAGAGAACCACACTAGAGCTAAGATGCTGAGATACCTGCAGTAGAACCACACTAGAGCTAAGATACTGAGATACCTGCAGTAGAACCACACAGAACCACACTAGAGCTAAGATGCTGAGATACCTGCAGTAGAACCACACTAGACCTAAGATACTGAGATACCTGCAGTAGAACCACACAGAACCACACTAGAGCTAAGATGCTGAGATACCTGCAGTAGAACCACACTAGACCTAAGATACTGAGATACCTGCAGTAGAACCACACATAACCACACTAGAGCTAAGATGCTGAGATACCTGCAGTAGAACCACACTAGACCTAAGATACTGAGATACCTGCAGTAGAACCACACAGAACCACACTAGAGCTAGTACAGGTGGAGGTGTTACAGTTCAGGTGGATGTGTAACAGTACAGGGGGAGGTGTTACCTGGCCACAGGGTCGGTCTTCTTCAGGTTCCTGGTGTGAGGGTGGCCCAGCGCCGGGCGGATGACTGATCAATGAGAATGAGCGATCACATTAAATATGAATAATATTAATTAATTATAATAATGATGATGTTCTTGGTGTAAGTGTGAAGAGGGGCGTGTGTCACTTACAGGACTTTGGTCTGGGTTTCAGCGTGCTCTCCGTCTGCATTTGAACCTGAGCAAGGGAGACATGAATAGGCCGCTTAAAATCGGCAATACAAAGTGCTTAACAAGGGAAACAACACAAGAATTTAGTTCAAAATAACACAGTTGGTTGTTAATGGTAGTGGTTTAAGATGCTCAGCCAGGTCGTCGTGGTTACCCACCATGCCTCTGACGAACGACTCGAAGGCGCTGAGCGAGAGGCCGTCCGAGCTGCGGCCGTCACTCTGGCTGGTGACGTCATCGCTCTGCCTCGCGGCGGCGGCGTCGTCGTTCTCCGTCTCCTCGCCGAGGTCGTCTCCATGGCGCCGGGCCGACGCGGTCGACACCCGCAGACCCCCGAACCGCTCCTCCAGACTGCTCTCGTCTATATGGGGCGGAGGGGGGGGGGGTCAGAGGTCACCATTAGCTCATCAAGACTCGTACTGTTCTCTTTCCACGTCACAGTCTGACCACAAAACTCTCACATTCAGAAAGGATGTGAGTGGAGGGGGAGGAAGCACAGCAGTGTGCAGAGCTTGCAGCACCCCGTAAAAAAACACTGGCGGACCCGGACCTGTGGAGCCCAACCTCCACGTTAAACCACACAAAATAGGAAACTGCACCAAGAATCGTAATATCGTATCACAATTATTGCAGAATTGCAATATTTACCGAACCGCAATACATATCGTATCAAAAATGGTATGGTGAGGTCCGTAGGTACCCTGGTGGTCTCTTGGTCTCCGGTCCTCCCACCCGTCCAGGCTGACCGTGGCTCCAGCACAGCCAGGCTCCAGGTGGGAATCGATGAACCGGATGTCTGTGTTGCTACAGGACTCCTCCCGGTCCTCCTCCTCCTCCTCCTCCTCCTCCTGATGTCCCTCCTCCATCTCCATTCCCGGGAGGTCACTACACTCGACCGGGTCGCGTCCATCTGTCCGGCGTTCCTCTAGCTCAGACACGCGGCGGTGGTCGTCTCCCTCCGAACGCCAGGCGAACCGCTCTGTAGCGGCGGCCTTCGAGAGGAGAGGATCCTCGCGTCGATCTGCCGAGGACTTCCTGTCTGGTGCTGGACACTCTTCTTCTTCTACGCTACGTCCGCTGCGACGCTCCGTCCCAGACGCGCTCGCCGTCGGGTCAGGTGACCGTGGCGTCGGCAGGGGGTCTCGTAGGCGAGGAGCGGGGGAGGGGTCGTCGCAGTAGAAGCGGTGGAGGTCTTCCTCGTCGCTCTCGCTCTCTGCGAGGGTTTCCCGGTCGAACTCGGCGATGGTCCCGGCCTCCGTGTCCTTACTGGCCGAGTCCGGTCGGTACGTCCCGTAGCCGGACGTCAGGTGGCTCAGTGCGGGGCTGCCGCGGTTCTCGCCGGCCTGCGCTTTGTCACCATCATCATCATCATCATCATCATCCAGACCGGCATCATCGGCATCATCACCACCGCGGTCGTTATCTCCGTCACCGCCGTCAACGCTGGCACCTCCGTAACTGCCATCATCTTCATTATCAACACTGCCACCATCTTCGTCACTACCACCCCCATCATCTTCATCACCACCACCATCATCATCATCACTGCCACCTTCATCATCGCCATCACCACCATCTTCATCTCCACTCCCATGGGAAGCCTCTCCTCTGTGGCCACTGCTCTCCCATTGGCTGGCCGGTGGAGAGACTTCTGATGCCACCGCCGGGTTCAGAGGAGTGTGCACAGAGCTTGCTGCCGGTGCAGAGTCTTCCTCATGACACACACGCTCCACCACCTCCTCCTCCTCCTCCTCCTCTCGTCCATCGGACCAGAAGGAGGAGTGGACGGAGGTGCGGTCGTTCCCGCTGCTCTCCTCTTCCTCGCCGGGACACAGCTTGTACATGGCGGCGAGGAAAGAGAGCGAGAGAGAGAGAGAGGGGGGAGAGTGGCTGCTGGTCTGAACCTGAGCCGTCCAGACAGATGGCAGCTAAGAGGATTAAGCCAATGAGCCGGCAGGTCAGTGAGACGGCGCCATCTGCTGGTGACTGCTGGGCGCTGCAGCCATGAGCACCACCAGAGGATGTTGTGGTTTGGAGCTCGCCGTTCTAGCATGGTGGCTGAAATAGAATGCTGCTACTCGACCAATCAGAAATGTTCAGCGGTGCAAGCCCCACCCCCAAAGTTTGTATACTTTTGGAAAGTACGACCCCCTGAGCAGGGACTTTTTGGGGGGTCAAATAATGTCACCGGAACTTAATTTAGACCCTGGTCCCTGCGGTGAAGATGAACCGATTCCTGCAAAGGTTTCTAGCTCCTAGAGAAAGCTCCTGCGGTGGAAATGCGGTTATAGAAACCATCTTATTAGACGTCTTGAGAGCTAAAGGACTGGTGTCTTACTAGATGTTTACTAGACGTCTTGAGAGCTAAAGGACTGGTGTCTTACTAGATGTTTACTAGACGTCTTGAGAGCTAAAGGACTGGTGTCTTACTAGATGTTTACTAGACGTCTTGAGAGCTAAAGGACTGGTGGCTTACTAGATGTTTACTAGACGTCTTGAGAGCTAAAGGACTGGTGGCTTACTAGATGTTTACTAGACGTCTTGAGAGCTAAAGGACTGGTGGCTTACTAGATGTTTACTAGACGTCTTGAGAGCTAAAGGACTGGTGGCTTACTAGATGTTTACTAGACGTCTTGAGAGCTAAAGGACTGGTGGCTTACTAGATGTTTACTAGACGTCTTGAGAGCTAAAGGACTGGTGGCTTACTAGATGTTTACTAGACGTCTTGGGCGCCGCCACACTTGAGGATCAGAGCTTTGTTGCCAGGTACGTTCTTCTGATACGTTGCCGCAGTGAAGAAAAGGATATAACGCACTACCAATACTTGGAGGAAAGCTCGTTGTAACAAGGCTATTGTACATGTGTGAGCGGCGGTTTCAGAAATGCGGTATGATTAGTAAATGATTAGTAAAGCAGACAGCAGACAGAGTTTGTACTTTACCTGAATTTTCACTGTGGAAGGATTCGTCGCAAACAAAGACTTGTCCCTTGTGCTTCCTTTTGAAAGAAAAAAGACATTTTACATGGTTAGTGACGCTTCATCTTCAACAATAATCTTCATCTTCAAGTTATTGCAAAGCGTAACCAAGAACAGCATTTTAAATTATTTTAGTTTTTAAGAGATAGGTCTACCAGTAAATGTGACATCAAGAACAACATCACTGCTTTCATGACCTTGTGTGTCTCAGTACCTCAGGACTTTCCTTGTGATGAAGTGTTTCCCGTGAGCCCCTCCCTCTGGGCTGGATGCCTGGCTCGTGGGCTGAGGCAGGCGGTCTGAGCCGGGGTCCGCCGGCCCGGAGTCCGGCAGCATGTGGAGCCTGTGGGGGGCGGTGGAGGGCCGCGGGGCCCTGGGAGCCACCGTGTGGCGGGCGTAGGAGTCCTGGTAGTCCGGCTCTCGGTTCAGACGCGAGGAGGAGAGCGCCTGCATAGGAAATATCACAGATATAACCCGGCGGCGTTCCACGACCTTTAGCCTCCCACCAGGCGAGAGTGTGATCAGCCATTCCTGCCCTCCGGTGACATCACAAGTGGGAGCGTCCACCCAGATGTATGACGGATAGATCGGCCTACCGAGTCGGTACGCCCGGTAGACGCATCTAGTCATCGCGCATCCGGGCGGATCCTCCCGCTTGTGATGTCACTAGAGGGCACGCAACAGCTCATCCCACTCACGCCTGGTGGCAACATGGGGGGGGGGCCCTTCAACGTCCACGTACCTCTCTGTGGTGGTGGTCTGCTGTCCCAGCGTGGGAGATGAACCCACCGCCAGGCCGCCACGCCAAGCACTGAGGCACTGGAGACAGAGTAGGGGGGTTATTCATGTACCGGTCCACACATTATGGTCATCATTGTGCCTTTAGTTCTCCAAGCAGATCCTAACACAGCAAGGTGGGCTCATGTGGACACTGATGGACGCAGGAACCAATACCGGGTCAGACACATGAACGCCAGGAAGTCAAAGCATTTCCTTACGCCTCTCCTTGGTGAAAGCTGGAGGACTGGTCGTGGTCCGACTGGCCGCCAGCTGAGACGTGGCGCTGGTCCTGCTGGAGGGGTCCGGGACCAGGACCTTCAACTTCTCCTGCTGGATCAGCTCGTCCAGGTCTAACATTTTGGGAAAGCATCACAATTAACAGTTAGGCCATCTCAACGGAAACAACAGATGTTCGGTGGTGGTGGTAATGGTGGTGGTGGTGGTGTTGTTGGTGGTGGTGGTAATGGTGGTGGTAATGGTGTTGGTGGTGTTGTTGTTGGTGGTGGTGGTAATGGTGGTGGTGGTGGTGGTGGTAATGGTGGTGGTGGTGTTGTTGTTGGTGGTGGTGGTAATGGTGGTGGTGTTGTTGGTGGTGGTGGTAATGGTGGTGGTGTTGTTGTTGTTGGTGGTGGTGGTAATGGTGGTGGTAATGGTGTTGGTGGTGTTGTTGTTGGTGGTGGTGGTAATGGTGGTGGTGTTGGTAATGGTAATGGTGGTGGTAATGGTGTTGTTGTTGGTAATGGTAATGGTGGTGGTAATGGTGGTGGTGTTGTTGGTGGTGGTGGTAATGGTGGTGGTGGTGTTGTTGTTGGTGGTGGTGGTAATGGTGGTGGTGTTGTTGTTGGTGGTGGTGGTAATGGTGGTGGTGTTGTTGTTGTTGGTGGTGGTGGTAATGGTGGTGGTAATGGTGTTGGTGGTGTTGTTGTTGGTGGTGGTGGTAATGGTGGTGGTGTTGTTGGTGGTGGTGGTGGTAATGGTGGTGGTGTTGTTGTTGTTGGTGGTGGTGGTAATGGTGGTGGTAATGGTGTTGGTGGTGTTGTTGTTGGTGGTGGTGGTAATGGTGGTGGTGGTGTTGTTGTTGGTGGTGGTGGTAATGGTGGTGGTGTTGGTGGTGGTGGTGGTAATGGTGGTGGTGGTGTTGTTGTTGGTGGTGGTGGTAATGGTGGTGGTGTTGTTGTTGGTGGTGGTGGTAATGGTGGTGGTGTTGTTGTTGTTGGTGGTGGTGGTAATGGTGGTGGTAATGGTGTTGGTGGTGTTGTTGTTGGTGGTGGTGGTAATGGTGGTGGTGTTGTTGGTGGTGGTGGTGGTAATGGTGGTGGTGTTGTTGTTGTTGGTGGTGGTGGTAATGGTGGTGGTAATGGTGTTGGTGGTGTTGTTGTTGGTGGTGGTGGTAATGGTGGTGGTGGTGTTGTTGTTGGTGGTGGTGGTAATGGTGGTGGTGTTGGTGGTGGTGGTGGTAATGGTGGTGGTGGTGTTGTTGTTGGTGGTGGTGGTAATGGTGGTGGTGTTGTTGTTGGTGGTGGTGGTAATGGTGGTGGTGTTGTTGTTGCTGGTGGTGGTGGTAATGGTGGTGGTGGTAATGGTAATGGTGGTGGTGGTGTTGTTGTTGGTGGTGGTGGTAATGGTAATGGTGTTGTTGGTGGTGGTGGTGGTAATGGTGGTGGTGGTGTTGTTGTTGGTGGTGGTGGTAATGGTGGTGGTGTTGTTGTTGGTGGTGGTGGTAATGGTGGTGTTGTTGTTGTTGGTGGTGGTGGTAATGGTGGTGGTGTTGTTGTTGGTGGTGGTAATGGTGGTGGTGGTGTTGTTGTTGGTGGTGGTAATGGTGGTGGTGTTGTTGTTGGCGGTGGTAACGGTTGTGGTGTTGTTGGCGGTGGTGGTGTTGGTAATGGTGGTGGTAATGGTAATGGTGGTGTTGTTGTTGTTGGCGGTGGTGTTGTTGTTGTTGTTGGTGGTGGTGGTGGTGGTAATGGTGGTGGTGTTGGTAATGGTGGTAATGGTGGTGATAATGGTGGTGGTGGTGTTGGTAATGGTGGTGGTGGTGTTGTTGGTGGTGTTGGTAATGGTGGTGGTGGTGTTGGTGGTGGTGTTGGTGTTGGTGGTGAGCAGCACCTCGTTTGAAGTCCCTCAGCTTGTGGTCCGGGATGCTCCTGTAGCCCAGCGCCGCCAGCTGGTCCTGGATCTCCTCCAGGGAGAAGTCCAGGGGGTCCAGGGGGTCCAGGGGGTCCATCCTACCGGGAGCTTCACACGACACGGACCGCGGTCATGAGGTGTACATGCGGGTCTGTGCTGTCTGGAAGCACACGGCAAAGGGTCACAGTTAAACGTTAAACGTTACGGGCTAAACGTCCGTGGTCGCCATGCTAGGTCGCTAGGACAACGGCCGTTGAGATGCTTTGAAAACGACGCCCTGCTTCTTCTTCTCTGGTGTCATGGCGGCGGACAGCGCCACCTACTGCACCGGGGTGGCAGCAGCACACAGCGGCCTGCTGCCTTGCTGCCTAGCGAGGCAGTATCCTTCGGAGGCAGTGCAGTGTTTCAGTATGAAGTTACCTGTAGGAGTCTGGACTGAGACGGACTTCCAAGGCAGCAATGCGTCACGACGTCATGATGTCACCAAAATACCGACAGTTGACGTCCGTCAGTTACAACCATAGGTTACAACCATAGACATATATACATAGACGCCTCATGACGTGATGGAACGTAACAGGGCTCTCAAGTGTCACGCATTGAGCGTGACAGTCACTCATTTCGGTCTTTTGTCACGCCCTCCCGCCACACATGCCATTTCTCACGCTGAAAAATAACTTATATGCCGCTGCCGCTGCCCCCCCCCCCCCCCCCCCCCCCCCGTCAACAATCGCGCAGCAGCACCAGGGGCGGAGCGAGGGGGTGGCTTACGGGGCTGAAGCCCCGAATCTCACTTCAAAAGCCCCGGATCTTTTTTAAGCTTTTGAAGTTATAAGCACAATGGGCATACCACTTTTAAAATACATATAAAAAAGCACACAAACAAACAAACAATCCATCTGCAATCCTACTTTGAATCTACTGAAAGTTAGTCTCAAATGTATAAGTCTCAATTTTGCCATTGTAGTTTACATAAACATCTCTAGTAGATGTTCTGGTTATTGTTTCTTTCCATTAAATAGTATTGTCTCGAGCAGGCCCTGCAACTGAAAATGTAGGCTATGAATTAGAAGGGATTTAGGATTTGCCAATGTCCAGCAGGTCACCCTAAAATGGACTAGAATGCAGGAAATCGCATCTTAGAAATTCAAAATTTTCTGGGGGAAAAACCCCAGACCCCCCTTTGGGCTAAGCCCCGGATGTACACAAAGTCTGGCTCCACCCCTGAGCAGCACCCCCCCCCCTCCCCGTCAACAATGGCGCACCCCCAACGCCAGTCCAAGACAAAATTGCCCGGGCCGAATTTTGTTCCCAGTCCACCCCTGGGGGGGGGGGGGGCGGCGGGCCGGGACCCGGGGGGCGGGGGGGGAATGTCACTCTTGCCTGTGTTCAAAACTTGAGAGCCCTGACGTAACCCAGCGTCGCCGCCATATTGGTTGGGTCTCCTCACTCTAGTCTAGCATAGGAGTCAACGGGAGAGCTATGCCAGTATGTTGTGCAGCTTACGGCGCAGTATTGACACCAGATCGCGTGGGATTACCTTTCACAAGTAAGATTCAACAATAATTCTTATTATTTAAAAAAATAATAATAATAATAATTCGTCCTGTATCATAAATAAATCTCTGCCGTTTGTAACAAACCAAACTGTGTGAAAATCCGGTAAAAATTCGGGGAGTTATGCTTATTATTGTAGTTGGGGATACGCCTTCCTCCATAGAAATGAATGCACTGGGGACGCACTGGGGACCCATCCAAGATGGCGGCCGCGCTGATACGTCAGCTCCAACAGGCAGCGTCAGTCTATGAGGCGTCTATGTATATATGTCTATGGTTACAACCGTCATACTGCCACCTGTCGGTCATTCGCACTAATTGCTATTTTATTTTTTACTGATTTTTCGTAACGCTGTCAACGAATCCTAAAGTCGGCACACATTTTTTAAATAAGCATTATACATCACAATAGAATGGATATTCAGTGACTAAACTGTCGATTTCTCTGTAGGAAAAAAATCAAAGGTAAAAAAGTAAATATTGTATTTGAATTTGTATCTTGACCAACGAAGGATGCGTCTATGCTGCCTTCAAAACCCGCCTGGTCGGAGGAGGCTCCTCAGCAGGTTTCTTCTTCTTCTTCTTCTTCTTCTTCTTCTTCTTCTTCTTCTTCTTCTTCTTCTTCTTCTTCTTCTTCTAATCCTGTCCTATATAGAGAGGGTCTGTAGCGATGGAGGAGCTACAGATGCTTTGTGCGGGTGTCGTGCCAAAAAGTGATTGTCTGCCAGAATCTGATTTGTGGCCGCGGGAGCGGCACAGCAGCCCGTTGAGCGGTAGCGCAACAACGTCTGCTTTTCTCTGGAGGATTAAACGGCCATAATATGCAGATAAACACAACTGTATTATAATGTAATTATAGCAAAGGCACGTGTCTTCAAAAGTTTAACGTTTGTTCTTCAATCCATTTTTGGCAGGTGAAAATGCCTATTTTGTGTTAATGGTCCTTTAAAAGAAGTCCAAGGTGTCCTGTGAGCTCCAGTGTTTATATTATGAAGCTTATGAATGAGGTCAAGTCATATTTAGATATTAATCGCCTTTGAGTAACTGTATTTGGCCTTCAATCAATTTCTGGCAGACAATCACTTTTTGGCACGACACCGGTTTGAAGGAATCCTTTTGGGGAAATACGGTGAAACAAGAAGCGCTGTACGATTTCTTCGACCCAGTTAGCGTTCGACTAGTCTGGCTTACCGGGTTCACTTGTGTCTTTGGGAACAGTCAGTAACTGGACTAGACTAAAGACATCTGGGTTGTTTCAGAGCTACGTTCAGGGTTTGTTCGTTCGACGTCACGCGCCTGTGCAGGAGCACAGTTTGAGTACATTGAAAACAGAAACCTCCAAATGTAAAACAATCAAGATGCCACTGTCACAAAGAAACGAGTGACATCACTAAATTATCTTTACTTTGGAGACGCTGGAATGAGGTGTTTTACCATCACTTGGCCGACAAAGCTAATCAATCCCATCTGCTTTCATTGATCTGGGCTAACTGGGCTAACTTAAAGAGCGTTCCTTGCTTCTGTTTTATAGAGTTGAATGTTTAGGTGGTTATGATATGAAGTCACACTTTCATTCTCATCGCCCAAAGTGCATTTTGGACCTGTGCTGGCAAACAGGTGTGTGTGTGTTGGGGGGGGGGGGGGGGGTCACCTGTGTGTGTGTGTGTGTGTGTGTGTGTGTGTGTGTGTGTGTGTGTGTGTGTGTGTGTCACCTGTCGTGATCCCAGGAGGACAGAAACGCTGCGTTGCAAGGTTGACTTGTGTTTAATTCTGTCAACATGTTGACTGGTAGAGCAGCGGTCGTCTTCGGTCTCCTGGTGGTCTTTGTCATTACAGGTAAAGCAGAGTAAATTATGAATCCTAACGACATTAGTACACTTTTTCTTCTTCAGTGGCAGATGGTTATTGATTGACGCTAACATCGGTTTGTTTTTAAAAGCATACATTTATGTATACTCGGTAAAATGTAGCATTGCAACTGGATTCTGAAATATGTGTGTATTGGTCGTAAAATTAGGGTTTTTCTTCTTCAGAAACTTTGTGTCATCATTGTGTCTGACTACTGAAACTGTTTAACAGGTGGTGCGGAGGAATCTGGATTACCAAGAAAGGTGAATTTAACTCGACTAACTTAACGTTATCTGAAAGGTCAACAGTTTCTCAGCACTTAATTACAAATGGGAAAAGTCGAATGGGCAGAAAGCGTAACTATGCTTGCTCTCAAAATGTGTATGAGCCAGTCTGAACCAGATTTTAGTTTCTAAATTAATCACTGGGAATCCAATGTGGTCGTTAATAAGGTGTATTTGATGAAGGGATATATCACATTATGTGTGTATAACAGTAGCAATACAATACGTTTAATATGAGGATACCATATTAATATATAAA